>PVKS010011948.1:0-55086 GCA_004027875.1 Aplodontia rufa | reverse complement strand
CGCTATACTTCACTCACCAGGATGTCTTTAAGCATAATTAATTAATCAGGGCTTTAAGTCACTGGAAAGAAAGCCACTCTTCATGACTTACGTTCTGAAAATGGTGATTCAAGACTTAAGAATTGCCAGTTTTAGGGTCACTGTATTCCATGCAAAATGTCCCCTCCTTTGAAGATAACTGACTTCATCTATTTGATGTTTCCACTTTTATAATATCTTTCAAATTGCTCAAATTGTGTGCTAAAACTGAAAATCAGCATTCTTTTAATCTGAGATAAAGTTCAAATTGTAATTGTGACCTCTTGACTCATTCTTCAGAGTTTCTACCACGATTAAGTATGACAAGAATTAAAGTTAGAAATCTCATGCCCCTGGGTGCTCCTTCTTAAACCTGTGTACTAGCTGAACAGCCTCTGGGGTCCATGCAAGAGTGGCCGTGACTGCTCTGCACCTTGCAGCCCGCCATGTTGCTTTCCCTGGCCCTCATGGTGAGCCTCCACTTTCCACTGCCTTCTCCATCTAACGCTTCTTCCTTTGTGATATTATCTTCCTCCACTCTCCCTAGTCTCACAAATGGTTTTGTCATCATTTGCCCAACTCTCAGGTTCAAAATTATAACCTATTTCAAGATGGAAAAAATAAGAATAAATTTACCCTAATACCATGGGTTTGATAACCAGGATCAAAAAAAAAAAAGGCTACAAAAACTTAAAGATAACATTCTTTAAAGTAGCCAGAGAAATCACACACACACACACACACACACACAAACACACACACACACAACACACATACACACACATGCATATATAGAGAGAAACAGAGACAGAGTTTGTTTGTAAAGAAATGAGAATAAAACCTGACTTCTTTATGACACCATTTAAACCAGAGGACACACAACTTCCATCTTCAATAATTCAGAGAGAGTGGGGAGGGTCTGGGAAATTTAAAAAAGGAATACAAATTGAACATATCTTGCAAGAATAAGAGCTAATCAACAACAAAAAGTGTGAGTGCTTGCAACAGCACGCTAAAGGAAATTCTTTTTTTTTTTTAGAGTGAGAGAGAGAGAGAATCAATTCCATTTAGTTCTTCATGGGCTTTCAATGCTGCAACACTTCATTGTGTACATGGAACTGGGATTTGAACCTGTGTCCTTGCGCATGCCAGGCAAGCGCCGTAACTGCAGAGCCACCGCTCCAGCCCCTAAAGGAAATTCTTAAGATAAAGCGCAGACAGAAGAAAGTTGCCCAACTTTCACCAGGCTAGAGGAAAGTAAGAGAAATTAAGTGGGAATGTAGGCACGAATCTAAATTAAATTTACAATACTAAAATTAAAATGTCGCCTGAGAATACAAACATAACAAGCCATTTTAGCAACAAAAACAAATAAGGCAAGAAAAGGTAAAATAATTTCAAGGTTATAAATTTCTTCCTTTGTTTGAAAGAAGATAAGAATATTAGAAAGTAGCCAAGTTATAATTTCTAGGAAAAGTACAAAATACACATATAGATTTCAAGCCAGTGAAGAGGAAAAATTATGTAAAATGCCGTTAATCTAAAAGAAGTCAAAAAAGGAAAAGAAAGAGATAGATACAGGAAAAATTTGGCAAATACAGCTGACAAGGAAAATCTCTATATTTAAACTCCAAAACATCAGTAACTGCATTAAATATAAGCAGAACATTTCATAATAAAGAGCTAAAAGTATGAGCAGAAGGACAGAAGCAGAAATTACCGCACATCAGGAATCAGTCGAGTCCAAGTTCACCGTGGAAGGTCGGGTGCCTCGCCACACAAGATATGCAGGGGAAAATGGGGGAGAACTGGAATTTGATGAAATTTTCACAATCAGAATCACAAATGACTAATCAACCAGGAACAGAAGACATCCTCTCTCAGTCTAACAAACAGCATCTATTCGAAAACCAATATCAAACATTCAATGGCTAAAAAGTTGAAATCTTTTGAGATGAGGTTCAAAGCAAAGTCGACTTATAACACATATTATTTACGTAGAAAGAAAAAGATCCACAAAGAATTCATTGGAGTTTATAGAAAAACTTTAAAATTTACTTGTTATGATTAGGATGAAAGTTGTTCCCCAAAGCTCCATATGTGAGACATTGGGAGGGCTGAGGTGAGACACTGGGTTCTGAGAGCCTTAACCCCATCGCTGAAAGCAGGTGGGGTGGGGCTGGAGGAGGTGGTCACTGGGGACCACCTTTGTGCCTTTGGCTATAGATTCTGTATCTGGCGTGGAGTCTCTGCTTCCTGGCAATGCCGTGAGCTGCTTCCCTCTGCCACACTCTTCCACCATGATGTTCAGCATCACCTCCAGCCCCAAGGAATGGAGTCAGCCTTCCATGGACTAAGACGTCCAAGACCGTGAGCCCCCTAATCAAACTTTCCTCCTAAAATTGCTCTTGTCATATCCTTTAGTCACAGCAATGAAAAAGCTACTAAAACAGGAATCAATATATGAAATTTTGTTTCATTTCTGCATGCCAGCAATGAAAGGCAACAAAATGAAAACCATCAATTACAACATCAAAAATAAAGAAATTTCTAGTACGAAAGTCAACAAAAAGTATGCAAGACTTTTAACAGAGAAATTGTAAAACATCATTAAAAGAAGACTCAAATAAACAGAAGGCATCAGCTGACAACTCAGCTTCATGAAGATGTTAATATTTCCCAAATTCAGATACAGAGTCAACTAATTCCCCACTAAGATGGCAGCAGGATTTTGGAAAATATTATGACATGATTCTAAAATCTACATACGAACGGTTACAATTCGGATGCAGTTAAATTGTGATGTTTTAACCTCAAGCAAGCTTTAATTCATAAGTTTTCTTTGGATTTATGCACACATTCTCACTTTCTTTGCTCTTATGTCAGGGTTTTGTGTCCAAGGCTTGGTCCCTGGGGAATGCCACTGGGCAGTGGCGGAACCTTTGGCAGGTGGGGCCTGGTGGGAGATCTCTTAGGTCAGAGGGGACATCTTCTTCAGGGAGATTGTGGGATTGTGGGACCTCACCCCTTACTCTTCTTCTTTTTGCTTTCTAGCTAAGAAGTGAGCAGTTTCCAATTCTGCTTCTGCCACGATGTGCTGCCTCCTCAGAGTCCCAAGGCAATGGGTCCTCCTGATCGTGAACTTAAACCTTCAAAACTATGATCTACAACAAACCTCGCTTTTGAATAAATTCATTATCTCCAGCGTTTCACTATAGTCATGGGAAGCTGACTAGCATAGGAATCTAGAGAGATGTGAGCATGCAAGTTACACCTGAGGAATTCAGGGATGGAAGCCCACTCACCACATCTGCAGCATTATTAAAAAGGTACGGCAACCAAGACTGATGCTGAAACATGCAGAGGCCAACAGAGATGGAGGAAACTGGGCCTGGAAACAAATCAGTACATGTGTGGACTCCAGACTTAAGCCTGGGGGACACTTGAGACCAGTGAGGAGACAGTTTCCTTTTGATGAATACTTTTAGGATAATTACATGACCATATGGAAAAGCATACATCATGTATCATACCGTAACAACTTACCTTCTGGTGGATTAATGCCACAAATGGAAAGGAAAATCATAAAGCACATAGACACTTACAGAGACAAGCATCTTAATGACTTCGGGGTAGAGTAGGGTTTCCCGGAAAAGACAAAAACTGTACCTAACATCAAGTTAGACCACACTGAATTTAAGCACTTAGGTTTACCAGAAGCCATGATAAAAACGTGTAACGGGACACAGGTGTTTCCCGAGCTGCTTGTTTGCGGCATGGCTGGCTGTTATTTGGACAAGTTGGGGAGGAAACAGAGAAAGATGAAAAGGAGGAAAGGGGAAGCCTAGGGTGTGGTCTGAGCTTGCTGAGTTGAAAGGCCATGAAATGCCCAGGGGTCCTGACCTTGGCAAGAAGAACTCGAGCCTGAGAGGCCACTGTCTCTGCAGGACAAGGTGCCCAAGATTGACTCCTCACAGTCATGCATCTTGGCTTTTCCTGTCACCCCTCGGTGGCCTGGAGCTCGCCATCTCTCAGCACGCAGCCTCCGCCTCTGCTCACTGGACCTGCCGCTCTGGGAACGCCTCAGTTGCAAACATTACCATCATTCTCCCTCCCAAGCCCCATCCTCCGCTGCCTCATGTCAGTCATTTGTCAATCATGAAGACATGAAACAGAGTCACCTTGATGCTTTCCTCTCCTTTCCCACTTCCCTCCCAGGCCAGTCACCAGGGCTGGGGGGAGTTCTCCACCCCTGCATTCCATTCTTACTGCCCACCCTCCAGACAGCCACCGATGCGTCCTATAGTCTCTCCCACTCCAGCTCACACTTAACCATTTCTTCTATGAGCAGATCACTTTAGTGCTGAAAAATAATTCAAGGGCAACGGTCACCAAGAGCGAACACCAGATCCTTTGGGGAATCTGTCTGCACCCACGTGTGCACCTGAGCCTGTGTCTAGCCTGCGTTGCCATCAGTCTCCATATATAGCTCTAACCTCCTTTTCCTGCCTCTGACAGCCTGCGTACTGCTCCCCCAAACGTTCACCCTCATTTCTGCTGTCTTAAACTTTATTCATCTTTTGACAACCTTACTTAAATGGCTGCATTCAAATCACCCAAGTTCATGTTGTGCTCAGCTAAAATGCAATACTGTGGATTTTGCTCTCAGAGCCATGTTTTTGGTGATCTGGCCGTGGAGGTCTTCATCGTGACATACTAGATGATAAGAGATTTTCCGTTATGTTACTGCCTTCCACACAGGGGTTCTCCACATAAGGGATGAAAAGTGATTATTCAACGCAGAGTAGGCATGTTGTCAACTGCTATGAGAACACAGTGTGGAAGGTCAGGCTGGTTAGGAGGGCCCCACTTTACACGAAGCCCGTTCCAAGACTCTACATTTTGTGCACCTCACTCGTGAGGACCTGTCTTCCCACAGGTAATTAAAGATTCCAATAAACTATACAAGAAAACTCAGCTTTCTCCCAATGTGGACAGAAGACCTCATAACAGACATTTATTGTTGTCAGAGAAATTCCTAAGAAGCCCAAGTATGAATCACAGTGGATCTTGAGACCATCAGATTTTCAGTCTTCTCTGCGGGAGGGTAAAACCGTCTTCAAATGAGAAAATAAGCCATCTGGTACGAGCAACGAAAAGAGGACTATGGCGGGAAAGGCGTGGGATCGGCCTGCAGCTAGCCGGCATCTGATCCCCATCCGCTCCCTCTCTGAAATGGTGAGGCTGGGGCTCCCCACGCCTGCTTGTCCCGGAGGCAGGGTAAAGTCAGTTTCTCCAGAACGCCAGCCTCTGCTCCCAGTTCTGGTCTGGCCACCTCAGATTCTCCCCTAACCCGGCCAGCTCCAGGTTGCATCCCATGGGAGCCAGGGTCAGGTCACCTGTGGGTGTTTCTTACCAGGTGAGTACAAAGAGGTGTAGGATTTAGAATTCTCTTGCCCACCCCAGGGGCAGGGTCCATGTGAATCCTCTTTCACTTCCAGAAACTGGGACAGCTTGGGGCTTCAGACTCTCCTGTGAGGGAAGGGGGCTCAGCTAACCCTGAGGCCTCTGAGTACCCTACGGAGGAAGGCTCCCAGACCCCCAGCCATTAGCACCCCCAAGCGACTTTGGAAGAGCTCGGGTTTCCTGAATTGTGCACAGGGAAAGCATGTTTGTCACCCCAGCCAGCTCTGCCCTGTTCCCTAAGCAGAAAGCCCTTCAGAGACTAGAAGGTCCAAACTCTCCTTGGAGTCCACAGGTGGTGGGGAGGGGCCTCCCACAACTCCTCAAGAGGACACTGGAGGTGGTGCGAGTCCTCTCCTTTCCCAGCAATCCAGTGTCACCTGCCAGCTGCTCTAGTTCACAGTGAGGAACCTAGCAACTGGATTTGTCAGAACTCTCCCAGGCCTGCCTGGCCTTGGGGTGTAGCTCAAAGGATCCTTTCCAGATGACCCTGCATGGACAGAAAGGAGGTACATACCTGATGCCCACTGAACGCAGACTAGCCCATGCCTGTCCTTGGTGGACACTCTGGAGCCATGGGGTCCTTCCTATTCTGGTTTCCCACTTGTTAGCCTATTGCTAGAGCTGCTAACTTGGCCTATTTACACCTCCCGAGGTTTTGGAGTGCAAGGTACGTGAATGACCAGTTCCACCGGCTCTCTCCTGCCAACACACTCCACAGCCCTCTTCCCATGCAGAACAAGACAGAAAAAAAACTAGCAAGCAAGGAATGGCGGTAGGCAGGGGAATCACTAGAGAGAGAGGAACGCTGGGAGAGGGAAGGGGAGGCAGAGCGAGAACACGAGACAGGAAAAGCATTTCACCTCTGAGGAAGGCAGGAGAGGCCAGTCTGAGAGCTACGCTCTGGCCCTTAGGAAATCCCAGTCCCGCAGCCCTTGCCCCACGTTCCATAAGAGGCAAAGGAGCAGAGTTGTGCGTGGACACTTTGGGAGAGTCAGAGGAGCACTAAAGTGGTGTCCTTAGCCACACCAGGGCCTTGAACCCAGGTATCAATAGCCCTGAGCAGGAGGGCAGGGTGTCCTTATCCACACTGGGGCCTTGAACCCAGGTATCAATAACCCTGAGCAGGAGGGCAGGGTGTCCTTAGCCACACCAGGGCCTTGAACCCAGGTATCAATAGCCCTGAGCAGGAGGGCAGGGGTCCTCAGGCTTCTCTCCCTAAAGGCTTTCTAAATAGGAACAGGAAGTGACCCTGTTAGCATGGAGCACTCCCTCCTCCCTTGTCCCAGTGTCCACTCAGGCTCGGAGTCCCCATGCAGGCAAGGACACAGTACTCTCCCAAAGCTGTCCACCATCCCCTGACTTCTCACACTGTACAGGGCAGTCCCTTGGAATAGGCCACACCTTCAAATCCCACTGGATCACCTCCAGATAAAAACAGCTATCAGGGCAGCTGTCCTCAGCTTCCTACTGAGTGCTGCATCCTAACCTGCCTTGCACTCTCCCCCACACCTCCTTCCCCCAGTGCTTCATCCCTCCTCTAACCTGGTGTTCACAGCCTCCCAAGGACCCCCATGTCTGTCGATGCGCAGGGCTGGTGGTCCCCACTCTGCTTCCCCTCCCCACTCAGCTCTGGACCAGTGTGGTTCACGGCAGCTGTGGAAGAACACCCTCTACCCTGACTCCAGTCTAGGTGCCTGGGTCCTCTCTAGGTACTTGAAAGCTTTGTCACTGTTGTGTGAACCGCTCCAACCAGACCAGAAAGATTGCACAGCACACAGGTAGCCACCCAAACATGGCTGGTGACACTCAGCACAGAAGACCTCCAGAGAGCCTCTCTGACAAAGCACCTGCAACACCTCTCGTGGACAAAGAAAAGCTAATTTTGGAAAGGCAGTTAGTACTAAATCCATACCAGGTGTACAGCATCAAGCCCAGACTTTGCACAAGAATAAAACAATCTTCCCCTCCATGCATGATAATTAATGGAGAAAAGACGAGGGGAGGCCGAGCGGACCGTGAACATGGCTCAGGGTTGCCTCAGAGGTCTGGGACGCAGGAAAAGATTAAACTCACACGAAGGCAGCTCAGGTCACTTTCCACTCTTGCCCTCTTAAGTGAAGGCCGGAAACTGACCTAAGCCACACATCCTCAGTAGAGGCCAGGGGGCAACACCACTCCGGGGGCCAAAGCTGATGCTTAGAGCAAAGAAATCTTGTAAGTTGCAATGGCTGTGGCCCTTCAAAGCCCAATGCTGAACAACAAAATCTACTCCTGAATATTTAATTTAACTCATTAAATTAAATTAAAATTCTCTCCCAAGGGATTCAGTAATAAAAGAATGTTGAGGAACACTGATGTGTGCCTTTCCAGGGAAAGTTGGCTAAAGCGTTCATAATATTAAAAAGTCGTGCACCAAAGCAGACAATGAAGAAGGTGAGAAGGGCATCTAGGAGTTGGGGCACCGTTTGCAAATCATAACCTCAGGTACCCATCGTAGCACACACCTGTCAGTCAGCAAACATGGGCCTGGGATTTGAACAGACATTGCTCTGCAGAAGAAATATCGGTGACCAGAAGGTACACAAAAAGATGCACAATGTCATTAGTAATTCAGGAACTGCAAAGAAAACCGGGAGGAGTTACCACCTCGCACCCACTCAGGATGGCTACACCCTGAAAAGAGAAAGCAACAAGCATTAGTCAGGGTGCTAAAAAATTGGAACCCTAAACATTGCTGGTTCAAGGGTGCACCCCACCCAGAAAGCATTCAGCAGTTTCTGCAGAGTTGAACGTCACATCACCATGGAACCAGGACAATTCTAATTGAAATATGTTCGCACAAAAGCCTGTGCACACACCTTCAAAGAGCCACAGATCTTAATTGCTAAACAGTAGAAACAGCCCCAATGCCCACCAATGGGTGAATGGGCAAACAAATCCCGTGTCCATATGATGGGATGCTGCTCAGCCTTAGCGTTACTGGTCCCACTACAACACAGATGAACCTGGAAAGCATCATGCTAAGGGAGAAAGCACACAATCTTACGTACGGTTCCCTTTATAAGGAATGTCCAGAGAAGGCAGGTTCACAGAAGCAGAAAGCAGATCAGAAGTCACCAGGGCCTGGGACCCGGGGAGTGGAGAGTGAATGCTAACAGGCATAGTGTTTTATTTCTTTATTTTTTAGCACTGGGGATTAAACCCAGGGCCTTGTGCATGCTAGACAAGCCCTTGGATAGGTGAAGAAATGTGAACTGAGTTGCAGTGTTCCCACGTGCTCTTCCACAGGCTGCCCACCCTGGACCTTACAGCCTTTCCAGTGAAATAAACAAGCAAAGCAATCCCAAGGGACAGAAGCATTTGGTCACCTAGACTGTGGTTTCTGCCCTCCAATTGCACAAGCCCTGTGATTAATCTATTGATCCTGCCCATCTCCTCCGCTAAGCAAGCATGACCATGCCTGATTACTGCTGAGAAGATTGATCGCTGTGCAGGCCTGGCGCTGTTAGGGATGGATGCGTATGAAATTAGAGAGATGGACTCCGATTTGTATGGGGATTAGAGAGGGAAAACCATCCGTGCTGTGTTTACTCTGTGACTGTCCTCAGAAGAGGTTCCACAGGGGTTTCATCTTGCATCGCAGAGCTCCAAAACGAGAGCTATTAATACAAGAAACAGTGCCATCCGAAAGCGGTAGGTGTTGAGACCCCAGGACAAATCATCCGCTGATAACAACGTTTTGAAGCAGAGAATTTGGCAGCATTCTGAGAAGAGCCCCTACTCTCCAGGTATTAGAAAAGTCACCCTAATGTAACAGGTGACTAGCACTCTGGTGCAGAGAGCTCTATATTTGCTACTGCAAAAGTGGTTCTGAAAAGGGGGTGTGCTTCTTCCCTTTCCCTGACAGAGCCACTTGGCAGTCCATGCCTGGAGGTGGCTGAGAGAAGAGAAGAGAGAGGGAGGGGGAACTGGAGCTCGCCTTCCAGAGGGCAGGAGGGAAGGAGGAAGAAGTAAACGCAGGCCAGCATCTCAAAGGTTCATCTGCAATGGGACAGGAGGTCTGGGTCCCCTTAGCAGCAGTTTCAGCTGGCTGGGCTCTTGAATCTGTGACCACCATCTCCGAGGCAGGGCAGGCTCCGGGGGGTCTTGCCCCACCTGGACAGCCTTGGAGAACCCCAGGAGAGCAGCATCCTCTCCCATCCTGGAGCATCTTAATGTCTCCAGGCAGGATGTGTCCTTTGTTCCCAGTGAGCCCTCTCTCCAGGCCTGCAGCTCTCACAGCTGGGGTGTTGCCACCCCCTTGCAGGCCACCTCCCTCCCGCCACACCCTGCCTGCAGCCCTCTGCCTCCTGAGGTTCCCTATCTTTTGTTCCAGCTTCCCTAGAACGAAGGGGCAGCTGGCAGCCTCAGTGTAACTGCCCCTTTTATTGTTGAAAATGGCTCTTCTGTCACTAGAATGAATCACCCCATTCCGTGTCCTGTTGTCAGCAAGGTCCCGCTCTGCAGATGCCATCCTCCCCAAGTTGCCCCTTCCTCCCAATTTGCAGGCCCTCCAGTGGGATGCTCTTATTTATTGGCCTCTCATTATGGGAAGGAGCATGAAGATTTAGCCAAAGCCTCCGTCTGCATTTTAATGCTGATCCAGAATAATCTGGACTCTTCCCTCTGCAGGGACTGCTGCCTCCTTAGCTCCCCAGCAGACCCAGGCTCTTCCTGCTAATTGAACCTCCACCTGCTCCTGCCCTCCCTCGGACTCTGGGCTGATGAATGCTTGTCAGGGTCCTGCAGATTCCCAGGGGAGAGCCTGAGACAGGAAAAACCGAGCCAACTTTCCACTTCAAGTCTTCTGTTAATGTCCAAATCTCCCAATGCAGAAGAAAAGTGGAAAAATGTCAGTTAAAGCTAGTCATTCATGTGTTTTATTTTTTCAAATATTTAAACAAGTATTTTTAAATATTTGTTTTGTTTTAAATAGATTATAAGCCATAACTGGCAAAAAACCAGACTCGATTCTTTCAGTGTTCTTGGACTATGTCTCGAGAAGGCCTGGGAGAGTGCATGCATCTACTCTAAATCCCTGGGCTCAGCAGAACCATCAGTTGCACCCGCGGCATCCGAACATGGTGTGCTGAGGGCTCCCACAGTCTCTCTCTGGCCATGCTTACCTGGACCAGGACTTCCTTATTCCACTGCTATCACAGAATCCCACAGACTGGGAAAATTACAAACTATAGAAGTGCACTTGGCTCATGGTTGTAGGGGCCAGAAAGTCTGAGATCAGGGGATCACATCTGGTGAGGACCTTCCTGCTTCCCATAAAATAGCAGAAGGAACCCCAGATGAGAGAGAAAGTGAGCAAGGCAAGCTGTCCCTGTTATGACTCACCCACCCACTCCCATGGCCTGGACAGTCACCTGATAATACTGTCACAATGGCAATGACTGCAGCACAGGTTTTGGAGCCTGCAGTTTCCCCTCCCACACCCTAACCAGGACACTTCCCAGCACACATTTCTTACAAAAGCACAGCAGGAACTTCCTTATCACCAGTCCATAATATCCCCCTGATGCAGGGGATTTGAGATGAAGCTGCGAATGAAGTTTGGGTTGACTGCATATCTCTGCTGCCAAAGTTGCCCGTTTCTAGCATTTGCATCTATTCCCAGTTAAAACTGGGAATTTGGGCTGGCTGTAGGTATCTGCAGCTGAAATAGTGTTAGCAGCTACCAGCAAGAGCTGGGGTTCACCGCTACTGTTGAGCAGTGCCTTGCAGCTCTTGGTGTGGAAACACACCCCAGGAATTCAGCACCAATCGTCTCCTGGCTTCTTGTCTTGTGAATTTGAAGAATAAAATCCACAGACAACCACACAGAAGGGAAGAGTAAAAGGAGTAGGATTTACTTAAGGAAGGAGAGCAGAGTCTGCGCAAGGTGGAGAGGCATCTGGAAGCAGGACACCGTCTGATGTGTGTTAGGTCAGGGATTATATTGGCTTGGGTGTGAGCCTTGATTAAGATTCGTGGAAAGCAGGCATTGAGAAAAGCACCAATATCTTTGGTTAAACTCTTTGTAAAACAGACATTGAACCTGAGCACCGAAGTCATTGGTTAAAATCTATGCAAAACAGGTGGCAAATCTTTCCTAGACCCCATCTGTGTCCACCCCCACCTCTTAGTTTTCCTGCCTCTGGGACAAAAGAGTTGCTCCCACAGGTGAGCTTTGTGGTCCTTTGCATTTGAAGGCCCTGGGCATGCCCCTTAATCTCTACCTGGTAGCTTCTAAGTGTGGTTGGATGGGGCCCATGGTCCTGAGTACCTAGCCATTTTGCTCTCTCTCCTAATCTGTCTCACCACCTTGTGGAGTAGTGACAGTGCTTTATTTCAGGCTAGTGACCGTTTTCTGAAGGTACCTGAGGTTGGTATGCTTAGACGCCCTTCCGCCTTCCCAAGCTCTCCTGCTTCTGTCTTCTTAATGCCCAGGGAGAGCCTCAGCCTGCTGAGTCTGTCTCATCAGCATCTGTTTTTTCCAGTAAGTGCGTGGCAGCTCCTTGTCTTCTTCTCAGGCCCTTCCTACTTCTGCTGGAGTGACTGGTGCACCAGCCACAGAAGCACAGCTGCTGGTGGGTGGTTCCTGGGAGGAAGGGCTGTGTGAGCTTTCTCCTGCATACTCTGCTTTGCTGGAGCAAACAGCCAGGGACAGGTGCTTCCCTGGAGCCGACAGCAAGCAGTATGTACCTGACCACGGAGGGGACGGTACTGGACGGTCCACTCTGCAGCCAACTGGCTAAGCTGACAAGCAGCCTGGCTTTGCCCCAGATGCTGGGAAAGGAGCTGTAATTAGATTTTTCCCGTCCTCTTGCATGCCTAATCACTGTGACACCACCCCTGTGCAGGCTCAATCCATATGCTGAGGAATTATAGGGCATCAAATGCACACTCCCAATTGTTCCCAGTGGCAGGATTTCATCTGCAAATAAGTGGCCATTTACATGAATTTGCATCTAAAATGCAGATCTCAGAGTTCCCCAATGGGGAGCAAAAGGAAAGTTGAAGGCAGCTAGCTTCCTCCTTTATCTCAAAAGCACAGGTCCCCATCCGCCCTAAGAGGCAGGGGACTTTTTTAAAAAGCCAAACATGCGCACGGACAGCATCATACAAAATGTAAGTAGTGGATTATGTGCAGATAGACACCTTCGCCCTGCTCAATGAGAGGTGAGCATAGGGACCATCACATCTTCCATCTGTACCTGGTGTACAAGGCTCCCTGCTCAACTGCCTATCAACTCTGAGAGGCAGTGCTGGAAGGGGCTGCTTTTTCTTCAAAGCACCTCGCAAACTTTAACAGTTGGTTGGGTCTTGTGGTCGCTTCTGCAGAGGTTAGGCTAGGTCTGTTGAGTGTTTGGCTCACACCATCAGCTTAGAAACGGAGCATGGTATCCAGACTCAGACCTGGCATTAGAAGTAAGGGAGTGTGAGTGTGTCTGTGCACCTGTGGGACACACTTATCCGACCAGGGCAAGTGAAACAGAGATCTAGTTCTTAAAATTGGAGACTTTCTTACTGAAGCAGGTATAACATGTACATGAACATGTGACAGACTGCATTCGACACCTGTGCCCAGGCCCGTGCCTCTTGGCCCTCCATGCTGGCAATGTGAGGTCACCTGAGAATCCAGGTAGCCTGGCTGGACAGCACAGAAAGCAGGAAGCAGGGGTGCTGCGTGCCTTTATAATTCCGGTCAGCCGGAGGGAAGGGGGAGCAATGTCTTCAATTAGGCACAATTTCCTCTCCAATAGGGATTTAATATTCAGACTGAAAATCAATGCTGGATCCCGGGAGGCTGCGTGCAGGCTTGCTCTTAGGGGCTGAGCGCTGCTAGCAGACAGCGTAAAGATGCAGCTCACACTGCCATCTTGCCACACCCCCTTTTCTCCTCTCTGGTCACAACAGGAGAGAGAGCAACATCTCTCTGGGTGGCCATTGGTTCCTGACCCAAGGCATCACCCTGATGATCCACCAGGATCTGTGGGAACATCAGGACTGTCTTCTTCGTCGACCTCTCTGGAGTTTGTCCACAGGGCATCCAGAGCTCGAGGCTGAGAATACTTCCAAACACTCAGAGAGCAGCCTCCGAGAAGAGAAGGGACCAGACATTTGGAATGCATGGGGAGGGGGAGCAAGAGGATTTGTAGCATTGGGGTGGGGCGGGGGAGCCTCTGGGGGTTCGTCCAGAGTTCTCCAAGACAGACAAGAGACATTCAATTAAGGAAAAGGAGTTTAGCCAATTCGTGGGGATTGCAATGGCGGGATTGCTTTGCATGTGGGTTCTGACCTTTCTCTTTTAAAACGTGACTTTGTTATTTTAGAGTCACAGAAAGCATGTGCCTGAATATGTCAAGTGGAATAAGACAACAATGTGTGAGGGGAAAGCTGGCTTTCTTCATGCCCACCTGCCCGGGACTCCTCCTGGCTCACCAACCCCACAGCCCAGCACCTGCCACCCACAGGAGCAGACTGACACACATATGCAGCAGGGCCGATATTGTGCCCAAAATAAGATCGTAGTTCACACTTTAGTGTGTGCCCTGCTGCCTACAGTCATAGCGGGCATCCCTTTAGCTCAGGAGACAGAGCCGTGGGCAGGCAGGGTTCCACCTCTTCATCTTTTCAAAGGTCTTTAGGCACGCACAGGTTCATTTAAATAAGCTGGATCACACTATGATGCTAAAGTGCAGACTGCTTTCTTGTTCCCAGCCTCTTTTTCCTCCTTTTCGCCTCCCCTCCTCCACCACCTCACTGGCATCTTCTCCCTGCCCTGCCTCTAAGGAACCCACGTCTCCAATCCTGCGCGTCCTCACACACGTACTTTATCCATTGCTGATTTCCCTGAAATAAAACATATTAGGCCTGCTTCTTTGCAGCCTGGCTGTCTAGGTCAACAGCGCTTTGTGGAACTCCCATTCCCTCCAATATCCCTCTAACGCCTTCCTTTTAATGACCGCACACTGGTAGATGCCACTGAGGCTGCTGGGTGTTCAGCAAGTCCCTGCAGATGGGCAGTGTCACCGCCTCACCTTATACCTTCAATCCCCTGGGCACCCTGTTTGTGCAATGGGCTTCCAGGAGGAGGCTGCAGGGCATAGATGCGGACATCCTCCGCTGCAGGCTCCGTTTGATTTCATGCCAGTTGGATTTGTATAAAATCACATTCTTTTCCAGCTAATTTTGTAAAAATAAGAAAAAAGAATAATGATGGTAGGGGTGTAAGTTCAGGCAGAGATGTTTATTGGATTTGTTGCTCTCGGGCCAATTTCACCTGCGCTGCCATCATGAGGGTGGGCATGGGAAGTCACAGGCAGGCAGGGGAAACGGGAGCAGGGAGAATGGCACACAGGGAAAATGTAGCTGGACCTTCGCCAGGCAGCTGATTTTGTTGATTAAGTGGGAGGAGTTGATGATGGGGTTGGTCTTTCAGAGATTGGCTGGTGGATCCATCAATCCATTGGAGCTTGTCTGCCAGTGTCTTGATTGGCTGTTCTTTTCAAGGGCAGGCTGCCCTTTGCCCTGCCCCTTAGCCAGTCTTGGCCTCTGTGTCTTGACTGAAGCCACGCCCCCAGCCAGCCTAACAAATTTGTACTCCTCTGATTTTGGTGAATTGGGTCTTTTCGAGTGTTTATGAATCATTTAGGTTTCTCTCTTCTCTGAACCTGTTATTTGACTCTTTGTGCATTTATCTTTGGAGTGGTCTATCTTCCTTGGTGCAGTGGTAAAGCTTTTAGTGTGTTTACAGTGTCCTGGCTGACCTGCTGGGCTCAGGGGCCTGCCTAGATTCACCTCTCAGCCTGTGCTTGACCCTGGGGGTCCTGGTCTTCAGGACCTCATAGGGATACTGAAAGGCACACTGGACTGATAAAAATATATGCAAATGTATGCCACACAGGGGTGGTTAATTCAAACCATCACTTCTGTTTATTTGGCATACAAGCTGTTTAGGTTTATTTAAATTTTTAATTTTTATAATCCTAACTGTCTATTTTGTGTCAAGGTCTCCAGTTTTCCTGACCCAGCCAGGGAAGTATCCTCTCCTTTCTGCCTGTCTCCTGCCTGCTCTAGGAGCTCACAGATTTCTCTGTCCCAGAAGGAGCTTCCCTAGTAAGGCAGTCTCCTCCCGCTCCGGCTTGCCTGGGGGCCTCCCCAGAACCAGTTGCCACGTCTTGTGCAGAGTTGGTCCCATCTCTTTGACGACGGGATAGGGGACCCTGTGCAGGATCCTGAGGAGGGCAGCACCCTCACCTGTAGGGCACTGGCCTTCCACCTCTGCTGCCCTGAATAAAGTGTGATCAGCCGAAAGGGATTCCAAAGAGACTTTGGATTTCTTCCGTATTACAGTGTGGATTGTAAACACAGTGAGTGGCTCTGCTATTGTTTCAGGTGTTTAAACACAATTGCTACTCGCTCTTCTCCCTCGTTTTCCCGTGAGATAGGCAGTAGGTCCCTCGCTCGGCTGTGAAATAGATTACGTAAATATTGATATGAGCTCTGTCTTTTGGCGATGACCGGCATGTCCTTCCTTGGGCATCTTCCTCATTGCCACTTGTACTTTGATTATTATCAATTTCTGACTAATTGCTGCACTTTGTAATTAACTGCTTTGGTAAGTAAAAGCAATACAAATTAATGGAACTCCTTCATATTTAATTGCTGAATTACTGTTTTAACTGAGGTTGCAAATCATTCTGGCAAATATATATTGTCATTCTTTTTATTGCCAATGAATCAAGAAATTAAATTAATGATTTAATTGATTAACTCAGTTAATGATAGTAATTGATATTGGCTGCCTTGGTCTACAGATGAATGGAAAGCCCATCTTTCCATCTTATTGGATTTAATCATTTTTTTTCCAAATTCAAAGTGAAACACATGCAAACACACACACACACACACACACCCATATTGAAGGCCGCTGAGCACTCATCCTATCCATCTGCACAGACAATTCACTTCAGACTAGAAATGTGTACGCACAGTGCAAAACTACTTTGTACACACTTCTTCACAGCTGAGGAAGACACAGGGAACACACTCCACGGCCTTTGCTGCCAAGCACGAGTCTGTGATGCATTCCCTAACATCCTCATGGCCCTGCGCAGAGCCTTAGCAAGTGTCTGTCCATCCCAAATTGGACCACGGCAAGTTCTTTCTGACCACAGCATCTTGACAAGTGTTGGCCTGCCGGGTCCCGCCTTCCTGCTGCCCTCCAGCTCCAAACCTTCAACAGCTCTCCTCTGGGGACAAACACATGCTATAGCCTAGCCGTGGGTCTGGCATTTGGGAGCCTCCTCCACGTCACACCCTTCCATCTTTCCAGCTCAGGCTAACAGTATCCAGGTGTGCCTCAGCTGGTCCATTCTCACAAAAGCCCTGTAAGATTGGAATAATGGCAGCTATTTCACAGATGACAAAATCGGGGCTTAGCGATATCAGACCGTTGACTCAAGACCCCATGGTGGGCAGGTGGAGCAGGACTCCCTTGGTGCCCAGCGGGATGCCTCTCTGCTCATCGGGGTCCTCCCATACTCAGCCAAGCACCCAGCAGGACTGTGCTGCTAGCATTGGGAACATCATATCGGTCATTTGTTCAGAGCATTTCACACACAGCTGGGCAGTGCCACGTGTCTCTCTGGCTCTTCCTAGGACCTGGACCAACCCAGTGAGCCCCATCACACGTCCCTTTTCAGGACTCTGGCCAGTCATGGCTGCCAATGGCCTTGATGGAGAGGGACGCCATGGACATGCAGGTGGGGTGGGTGGGGGGCACACGGCTGAGACTGCAGCCCGTGCGAGCACGTGTTGCCGCTCTCTACTTCACGCAGGCACCATCTACTTGGCAGGCTATTCACAGCAAGAACCTCCACTGGTGTCTTTCCACCCCCAGCACCTTTGACCACTGTGGACTCAATAAACCACTCTAAATAGAACAGCAGGGGAGATACTTTAGTTGCAAAATGTAAAATAAATATTTCAATCCAAAGCATGAAATCTTTGTTTATTATTCATTGCTTTGGATTAGCCATGGCTCTGCTTCCCTTTATTTAGGTGGTTAGCCAAGATGTGCTCCAGTTTTGAATTATCCCTTTGCTGTATTTAAGGTTGGCTCTCATGCAAACATTTTGGCTATGGCCTGCCCTGGCTGACCTAAAGTAATACATGTGGAGGAAACTTAGCATCATTTCTGTGGCATCAAAGTCTCCTTATGTGGCATATCTAACATGTTAACGATAGATACATGGTAAACACATAGCAAAGAATTCCCAGGTACGTAGTAACCAGGCAACGATATTTGTATAGAATTATCAGAATGGCTGCATTTAAAACTTTAAATGTGAGAAGCTTACGTAATGGAAAAGTTTATGATGCATCCAATAAATGGGTAAGATAAAACGTAATCACCAATTTACAGCCAGAGCCACAGAACAGCCAGAACAGCCAGTGTATGGCTTCCTGGTAGTGTCACATTGAGAGATTGCTGTGTCACCTGGTGGCACCAGCCAGAGCTATTAAGGGAAGCAGAATGGAGAACAGGAGCCATGTTTAATAGCCCCAGGAGGCTCTGAGAGCCAGACAGAGGACAGGTACCACCTAGTGTGTTGGTGCTGCGTGCAAAGAGAAAGTGCCTGTCAATAAATGCAAGTGGCCCTGGGACCAGGGATAGCATCAGGGGAGTCAGAGGGAGCCTGGAGCTCAGAGAGCCAGGGCTGTCCAACGCTGTCTGTCTTGTTCAACAAACCCCTTCGGCGAGACCCACTGAGTGCCTGGGTTGGGACTTTGGATTGTGGAGGTTCAGGGAGCAACAGACAGCCACTTGGGGTTCATCTGGCATGAGGGAGACAGAATTACTGCAACATGGTGGCTGTCCTCTCGCAGCCAGCATCCTCTCACCTTCTTCCAGCTGAAAGGCCATGACTGGGTTTGGGGCTTCCTTTTATCTATGATACTTCATTCTATGACTTCACACAGCAGTGAAGTTGCTCCTCTGCAACTTAAGTGTCCCTTTTTTCCTGCTTTATGATAACAACTCTATTTTGCAAAGCTGGCTTGCTTTTGGAGTATGAAGAAGGAAGCCCAGGGTCTCTAGGCTGCTGCAGAAGGAAGGAAGTTCCGGGCAGGGAGTGTGGCCAGTGTTTGCCTGGAGCACCAAGTGAGCTGGGAAAAGGACTGCCCATCCCTTCACCATGAGGACAGAGTTGGGGGAGCTTCCATCGCTTGGAGGGAAGGGAAGAGGCACGGCAAGGAAAGGCTCTGCCAGGGACAGCACATGGGCTTGGCACCGACCTTTACGGCCACTTCAGAGGGTAGGGGAGAGTGATTGCTATCCGAAGGGCCCACATGTGAAGGCTCCAGGCTGGAAGCGCAAGAGGTGGCCCTCTCCTTCAGAGAATTATGGGTTTATCGGTTTACAAATACGAGGTGACATACGTGTGATTTTAAGATGAACAGAAGCAAGCATGGTTGGGGGCGGGCACTAGAAAAATGCTGATCCCAAAAGTGAGGCCATGACTGCCGGGTTCTAAGATCCCTCCGTGTCCCCTTCTTGCTGGTGCAGGCACGTGCAGCAGCCTAGCACAGGGTGGGGGGCACCCCTGGGCCCACCTCTGCGGCCCACCTCTGAAGGGGGCTCTGCAGCAGCCAGCACTTTAAACCCCTCCCTACGCTGTCCTGGGCAATTCAACAAAGGCAATTTCTCACTCATAAGAGGACAGACGAATCGAAATTTCAGCAAAGGACAGATGTGAAGGACAGAACACAGGATGTGGATAAATATGTGGCAAAATAGCTAGAGGGAAAACAAGGGCCTTGATAGAGAAAGAGTTGCCGCTGTTTAGAAGAAAAGCCAGGGCAATGCCAGGCGGGAGGGGAGGGTGATGGATTGTGGGGAGCACGCTCTGCCACGCTGTAGAGATGATGGATACTTCCCGAGGCAGGAAGGACTTCAGAATTAATGCCCGATAATGACTCCACACTGGGTCTCAGTAAATCCGTTTTGAAATCGTTTATTCTCTTTTGAATCTCCCATTATCACGGGGCGCTGGAACCATTAGTGGGAAGGTCACAGTCAGAGAAGATTATGTGGTCCTTGGATCCTGTGGAACAAAAGACCTGTGAGAAAGGCCTGATCAATCGAGGAGTTGGGACGAGGACAGCCAAGCTGCTCTTCCACAGTTCAGAGAGCACACTGGCCACGATCCTGCCCAGGTTTAATTGGAACTGACTTTCTGCTGTGTGCACACGGTGGAGCTTAATTGCTGTCTTTGTGCCATGAAGAATGTTGTGGATGGTGTTAACCAGGTCCCGGGAAAGCTGTCTTTAACACCTGAGAAGGCCAGGACACTGGCCCCTTTCTCTGCTTTGACAAACTGTTGAGGCCAGTTGTTCCCATATCTGTGGCACGGGGCTGTCACTGGGTGGCTTCAGAACTCCCTGAGGTCTTGGCCTAACCCCAGGGATGGGCTGTGGAGGTGGCTGGGTACTGAAATTCTCAGAGGTTCTACCGTGTGGACAAACTGGGAACCACTGCTCCAGGTACATCTTTTTGTTTTTAGTTTGTGTTGGCTGAGGAAGGACAGCGGTGACATCGACAGCTCAGGTAGCCCTCAAAGCCAGACTCTCCTCCAGACATTCACACAAGCAATTCCAGCGGGAAGATTTGAGTGAGGCTGCTATTAATAATTCCCAAACGGCAGGTGAGAAGACTGGAGCAGAGGGCACCTCTGACACCTGCCAAGCTCAAAGTCAGGCAGAATCAGGGCCTAGCTCCAAATCCTATAGGAGCAGAGGCCTCCAACTCCACTTCATCTCCCTCAGCAGGACGGCCAGGGACCAAATGTTCCAGAGGATCCTGCTGTCCCTGGCTGTCGTCCACTGAGCAACCCTACCCCACCCAGTATGGCCCAACCCCAGCCTTGCCCCCTCCACATCCTGAACGGGTGCAGCCACCCTGGTTTCCCTCTGGCTCTCTGCTGCTCCTGCAGATACCAGGCAGCTCCCATCGGCCGTCTCCATCCCCGGCTGCTCTTCTGAGCAGAGTCCAGGTCCCCAAGTCCTCAGGTTCCATCCACTGGCCAGTGCCTCCCATCCCCATGCCTTCACCCCATTCCTGCAGCCATCCCAGGATAAAGCAGGACCCAGCATGGGTCCGCGTGGTCTTCCAGCAGGAGATTCTGCCTGTGCCCCACCCTGGGTGCTCATTTTCCTCCTTGGCTGGGGCACCTGCCCTGACGGGGACTTCCTTGCCTGTCAGGCGCCCTTTCTTTAAGCAGAGGAAAGGAGCGTTAAATGTCGCAGTAATTGATATTCAGGACAGGATCAGGCGATGCTGTGATTTCCAGAGCCCATTAGGAAATTGAGATCTGGCACTTGGTTGTGCCCGCATTGTGTGTGAAGAGCAATTTACATTTCTTGAAGCGCCATCTATTAGGGGACTGAAACTTCAGAGAGCCATCGAGGCAAATTCAGTGCGGGGCCACAGCACCCTCTCAGTAGCAGGTGGGGCAGAGCCAGGCTTCGGACAGTGAGCAGGAGCTGGTGGCAGAGGAACTAGTGGATGTGAAGAGGGCTGGTGTCCTGGCCGCGGAAACCCAGGCTGGACCAGCAGCCCCAGTGGGGAAAGCCATCCATGATGAAACAACATGTGCTCTCTGCTCCAGCTCCCAGATCTGTGGCCTGTTGGTCTGACTTCTGAGGCAGATGGACGTGCAGACTAGGGGCAGGGTCGACCCTGCCAATGGGACCGGGCTGAGCGCGAAATCCTCCTGGATATCCAAGGTCATCCAACTTGAGCTCTCTGATCTGGCTAAATGCAAGCCCTGCTGTCCCAGAGCTGCTCTGGGACCACCAGCATATTGATGCCCCTTCCAGCCTCCCATAGCTGCTGCCCGCATAGCCATTCCTCAGGAGCCCCTGGGCTTGTGCACCTCCGGGAGGCCAGGGCCACCCTGAGCAAGAGCTTGACGGT
The DNA here is from genome assembly GCA_004027875.1 of Aplodontia rufa. Taxonomy (NCBI): domain Eukaryota; kingdom Metazoa; phylum Chordata; class Mammalia; order Rodentia; family Aplodontiidae; genus Aplodontia; species Aplodontia rufa. The sequence goes on along the minus strand of PVKS010011948.1, from coordinate 33,590 downwards.
GCTGACATGCGGCATCTGGAGGAACAGACTGCTCTCTGTGGCCTGTGCAGCCCACTGTCACCTGGACTGCCCACCATGCCAGGCAGCAGAGTGTGTGGGACGCCATATTGCAGAGATGAGAGAAAGCCTGAGCCTGCGGATGTTGCTCCCTGTTCTTCAAGTATGAGTCTTTAGTGTCAGTGATGGAGTGGGGACAGCACCACAGAATGCAGGGCTGGGTGAAGGCCGCACCAAGTGGACAGCAGCTGCTGCCCTGGGGAGGCCCTGGCCCACCTCACCCCACAGCCAGCCCCACACAGCCCCATACTGCCTTGATACCCCACAGCCAACCCCACATACAGCTCCATACTGCCATGCTCACCCCACAGCCAGCCCCCACACAGCCCCATACTGCCCTGCTCACTCCATAGTCAGCCCCCACACATAGGTCTGGGGTACTACTTCATCTTTGAGGCTGCATCCCTAGAATCATAAGACAAAGATATGTGTATCACACATGTTCAATGCAAATCACGTGGAAAATTGGGATCAGGAACAATCTTGTCCTGTCACTGATGAGTTAATCCATAAATAGAATAAAATCAGCACAAGTGTGTCTGTGTACATGCATGACATGTTTCTTTCAATATACAAAGTATGACAGGAACAAGTATTCAGTGCTGTGATCCCCACTCCCTGTCTCAAGTTTGGGGCTGAAACCTCTCAGAACCAGGTCACTCCGTAGCCCCACATTGTGCTGCTCCTTGTCCCGCTACAGCTGTGGGAGGTGACATTTTGCTGCACATGGACGAGGCAGGCCATCCTACCTCATTCCTACCCCATGGGCCATGGTCTCCAAGTTCCACTCCAAGGAATACCTCTAAACCAGTCAGCAAGGGTAGCTGGGAAGGGGCCACACCATCTCCACGTCGGAGCACAGAAGATTTTGACCTGAGAGGAGCAAACAGGAGCATTCGTGGCCTGAGAAGATGGTCTCCTGGATGCTCCTCGCCACCGGCCCTCGCTGCTCCTTCTCTGAGCCCACTGTGTTGTGTGTCCCGCTCAGGTGCTGCCCTGAGATGAGATGACCACATCCAGGGGCTCCTCATGTTGCAGGGCCAGAACAGTGGTTTCCTCTCAGCTGGCCTGCCAACCCACCCCAAGTAGCAGGAAACCAGAGCTTCCCATGCAGAATGAGCAGACCCTGGGCTTCTGAGAAGGTTCCAGAAAGGACATGACCCTGTAGACAGCCATTGTCATCTTGCAGCCCCTTGAACCAGACACAAAACAGGCTAACATGCAGTGGCCTTCCCACTTCATGGCTCTGAAGACCTCCACAGGCAGGATCTCTGCAGGCAGATAGGCCTAGCTTCCTGCCTTCCCTGTCATCCCTGCCCCAGTCAAGGAGACCCAGCTTGAGGCAGTGGCTGCTGCTCCTGCCCCTGGGCTCTGGAGGTCCCTCCTCCAAGTCCAAAGCTGCCATGATGGCACTACTGGTGGCACTGCAGATGATAGGTGGTCCCACATGCACCACTCTGCCTTTTCTGTGCAGTAGATTGGAACCAGCCCTGGGCACACTGCCAGGGCTCCAGCCTCCTGGGTACACGAGTGTGACCAGTCCACAAGGTGCTTCTGTCCCCTGCCGGGCCCAGAGGACTTCATCTCAGCCTTGCTGTCTCTCATCTCTACTCTTAGAGTTGGGATTGTGTCCTGGGTCCCTTCTTTGATCCCCACTCCTTCCCTCCATCACCACCCTGCAAACTCAGAGCTGTCCCCTCCCTTCCCCTGACACCCAACAGAGCCCCGGGCCCCACCCAGAGGAGGTGAGCACCCAGAGTCCTGGAGGGCGAGGTGGCAGTGCTGACCTCGCATGTTCCAGAAGGCTGGCTTCTAGCCAACCCTGGTGCCAGTGCCCTCTCCTTCAGGGACCTCTGGCATTGATCCATGGCAAGTGGGCAGCATGCACTCCTGCCCTGTGGGAGCCAGGGACTCTCAGGCTACCCATGCAGTAGGATGCATGAACAGCTCGGAGGGCCCGTCCTCCACCAGGTGCTCACAACTGAGGGCGTGCTGAGGGCGTGTGGGTGCACAGTGATTCAGTTCTCTGCTAGGATGCTGCAGTCCTCTCCTACAGGGTGGGTGCTTCCAGCAGGGTGGAGAGGCATCATGCACGGAGTGCCCAAAATCACCTGAGAGTGAGGGGACCACACAGGGCTCCAATGCTTGTGCAGAAACCAGTGACCCAGTGGGCTGGACTCGAAGGAACAAACAGAAAGCAGACATCTCTATGTTTTTGAAGAAAAATATCTTTTGTGCAAAAACCAAAAACAAAGCAGAGACCTTAAGCTAAGGTGTGAGGTGGTTTCTAATCTACAGCAATGACCGCAGTGAGATTCCAGCCCTATGTGCTCTTTCAAAATCATCAGGAGCTGAAATCCATTCTCCATGCTCCTGGTATCCAAAGCAGTTTTGAAAATGCTTTGGAGAACAAAATGTGCCAGAAGTAGCCCTGTGTGACTTCTGAGACCGGAGCATAAAAGGCAAGATGAATCTCGCGTGGCGCTGCCTGCCTCTGTCTCTGCCCTTCTCTGTCTCTGTCTCTCACTCTGTGTCTCTCTGTCTCACTCCATTTATCTATGTCTTTCTCTCATTGTCTGTGCATCTCTCTCTTTCTTTTAGATTAGGTGCATTTGTAGCCATGTGCTACCAAGCGAGGACTCCGGTCAGGCCATGGAACTGTCCAACCGCTGGTGCGTTCCAAGCCCAGGAATCATACGTGAATGAAGAATCTTTTGACAGGACCTCATAACAGTGACCTTCCTACTAAGCCCATAGAAGAGCCCCAGTCAGAACAGCCCAACAGGGCCTCCCTGAACGCCTGGCCACAGAAAGAAGGAAGGGTGATAAACGGTTGTCATTTCAAGATGCAAAGATCTGGGGCGCGTTTTTACTGAGGAAGAGCTAGGCAACGCACTGCAGGTGTTGTTCCCGGCCTCTGAGCCTGACTCCTGGCACAGAGCCCCTGAAGCTCTCGTCACTCCTGAGTGATATGCAGGCCAAGAGCATCTCTGCTTCCAAGTGGCCTTTGACCCTGGTTCCAGACTCAGGGCTCTCAGACCTTCACCAGTTCCTGGGTTGTCCAAGTGGCTTTTGCTCCGATGAAGCCACTCCTGGTAGCTTCTGCATGAAGTCTGGTCACCAGAAGACTAGGTCATGAAAAGAAGCCTGGAACCATCAGTCTGCCCCTTCCCAGTCTCCAGAGAGGAGACGGTGGGAAATGGAGTCAATGACTGGTTATCCCTGAACAATGAAATATCCACGAACATCCCAGAAGGGAGTTGGAAAGGTCCCCAGCCAATGAGCACAGGGAAGTGTGCAGGGTGGTGTGCCCCAGGGTGGGCATGGGAGCCCCACACCCTTCCCACTCACCCTCTGCCTGTCTTCTATCTGGCTGCTCATTTGATCCTTTATCATATCTTTTATTAATATCATAAAGCACCAAATGTAAATGTCTCCCAGAGTTCTATGAGCTTCCTTAGAAAGTCATCAAGTCCAAAGAAGGGATTATGAGAACCCTGATTCATAGCTGGTAAGTTAGAAGTACAGGTGACCCCTGGGGACTGAACCCTCTACCTGCAGGTCTATAGCAACTCCATTACTGCCAGAATTGAATAGATTTGCAGAGTACCCAGTTAGTGTCTCCTGGAGAATCAGCTAGTTTGGGGAATACCCCGCACACAGGGTGGTAACCATAAGTGATGTGTTCTAAGAGCACAGAAGAAGAAAATAGTTACTTGGTTTTTCCTTACTATTTAAGGAAAGTCTGTGAAGGCTTCCATCTTCTGAGCACCATCTTTTTGAGGTAACTAGCAGACTGGTGGAAGGTCATCTCCACACAGGTGCACCTGGGGACATTGAGGCCCTGCAGGGCAGAGAGTGTGAGGTGACCATGCCAGTGACTGCTGCAGACACTACCTGCAGACCTTGTCCCCAGGAGCTCCACACGGGGGGTCCCTGGACACTTAAGGGACGGGCCAGCAGAAGACAGCCTGTCCTCACACCATTCACTGTGCTGTCCAGAATCTTCTCAGCTGTTTTCATTTATTTCCAATTATGCTGCAACTTCTTTCCTTTCCAGTCTCAATTCTTGGGTTTGCTCTCACCCAGCTCCTTGGCACTTGGCATCCAAAAAGTAAAAGAGAGAATATTAAGTCGGTTTCTCTTTTACCAACAGCCACAGCAAGGGGATTGTGGAGAAGGAAGGCTCATTGCCAGGAAAGAGTGAGTTCTAGACACACACTTTTGCATCCACTGAGATCATGGTACAACATGGAGACCCTTGACAGGCGATCTTGTTTTTCTTTCATGAGACCTCGCAAATGCTCTGCAGTAGCAAGAATGGATGTCTCCATCTTTCAGCTAAAAGTCATTGACTAAAGAGCAACATCCCGTTGACTTGCTGCAACATTCCTCTCCACCACGGTAAAGCAAATGCCTCATCAGCGACAGGGAGCTGTTAGGTGTGGAGTAAATCATCCCCGAGAGAGACTCCGAAACAAGTTGCAGGGATCTGCGAGCCCGGCAGGCACAGCTGATGCAAATGACAGGCTTCACAGAGCTCAGACAGAGAGGGGACCTTAGGGAAGCTCTGAGTGAGACGTTTACTCATCCAAGAGCTCTGCGAAGTCTCTGGCGGCACTGCACAAGCACGCTATTTCACCTTCTGAGTAGAATGGACTTGATCATCTCAGGGTATTTGGATTGCTCAAAAAATAGGGAAAAAGTGATCAAGCACCACCTTGTGTCTCCTCTCCCTACAGAGATACTGGTAAAATGATTACCCGAGACAAAGAGAAAGAAATTGAGAGAAGAAAAGGTGAAGACAGAAGAACAGAAGAGGAGACTCAGTGACAAACAGAATAGGACAAGGCCCATCAACAAATGCAAGATTTCCACCAATTCCAAGATGTTTAAAAATGATATATCAGAATAAACATAATGACCTGAAATTCAGAGAAAAGGCACAGAGGAGAGAATAAGAATTGGGAGCACAACACTGCGAGTGGGACATGAAGCCAGGTAGCAGACTTCAGCAGGGGTCCTGTGTCAGGCCCAGGGATGAGCCTGGGGTGCACATTCTTGAGATCACTGCAGTGACTATTTCCATCATAGTCGAGAAGACCGCCTCCCAGAGAGGTTACATAACTTGACCAAGCTCATTAGACTCGTGAATGTGGAAGCCAGAACTCATGCCCAGCAGATCTGGCTTCAGATTCATGGCACATCCAGGAAGAGGTAGAAAAATTGCCATGCCCAGGACTAGAAACTCTAGACCCAAGCACAGTAAAAGAAAGTAGTTAAAGAAACTGAAGGTTTAACTATAAATGGTGTAAATATATTTATGCTACATGTATAGTTATTATAAATGTATTTATTTACATATCATAATTGCCTGAGTTGGCTTCCCAGATTTTGTTGAACAGAGGGGTCCAACTTCTCAGAAGTTTTTCCAGGCAAAGGAAAGTAGATTAGGTGGGAGGGTGGATGATGCATGGATGGTGGATGGATAATGGGTGGATGGAGGATGGATGCATGGATGGATGGATGGACGGATTGAATATGGATGGTGGATGGATGAGGGATGGGTGATGGGTGGATGATGCATTAATAGTGGATGGAGGGAGGATGGATGATGAATGGATGATGGATGAATGATGGATAAATGATGGATAGATGCATGGAAGATGGATGGAGGATGGATGGTGGTTGGGTGAGGGGAGGATGATGGATAAATGGTGGATGGATGGTGGATGGATGGATGGAGGATGGATGGTGGATGAATGATGGATCGATGATGGACGAATGGTGGATGGATGGTGGATGGATGGATGCATGGATGGAGGATGGATGGAAGATGGATGGTGGATGAATGATGGATCGATGATGGACGAATGGTGGATGGATGGTGGATGGATGGATGGAGGATGGATGGTGGACTGATGATGCATCGATAGTGGATGGATGACGGATGGATGACACATGGATAATGGATGGATGGAGGATGGATGGTGGATGGATGGAGGATGGATGGAGGATGGATTGATGATGGGTGGATGGGTGATGGATGGATAGATAAAGCAACTTTTCTCCCATAGCCACCACCCTCTCATTTTCCTGAACGTGAGCCCTGTCAGTCAGTAGACCTCTGTCACAGACCCTGGACTCTCTGAGGTTGAGTAACGAGGAGCCAGATCTCCATACACAGCAGCAGAGGCAACTTACCACAGCTGTCCCATGGATCAACCCATCCTGCCATCCTGCCATCCTCAAAATGACAAGCTTGCGAGAATCATGAGGCAGATGAAGAAAACCATTAGAATGAAAGAAAAGCCACAGAAAGCAAAGCTAATGACCCAACTGACCTTAGAGCAAGGGTAAGGAGTGTGATAATTCAGAAAGACCAAAACAAAACCAAATGCCTCTAATGACAATTCTCAGAGCGCTTGACCAACTATTAACTATTAAAGCCACCAAAGAGTTGGCCACAGCTCTCCCTTCCTTCCTCTAGTTCCATGTTCCTGTGTCACATAGACTGAGGCCCTTCCTGACTCTGTGTTTAAAATAGCAGTGCTTCCTCTCCCTGACCACCTGGGCAGCGCTGTGCCCATGGTCATCAGCTCCACATGGCCTTCTTCCTATGCGTCTCCTGCTTGGAGCGTGAGCTCCAGGGGGTGGTTCCCTGCTAGGTCTCTGGTGTTAAAACAGTGCCAGGCACATAGTGCATTATAAGTCAATTGATGCAAAACTAGCAACTTTTCTAAATTTTTTAATTAATTAATTAATTTTTTGGTACCAGGAATTGAACCCAGAGGCACTTAATCACTGATCCCACATCCCCCGCCCTTTTCATTTTTTTTTAAGAGAGCAGGACAGTGAGAGAGAGAAAGAGAATCAATTTTATTTAGTTTTTTATTTTTTCTTTTTTTCATTTGGCCTTCATTGTTCCATTGCAATACTTCATTGTGTACATGGCCCTGGGGTACAAACTTGTATACCTGCATATGCGAGGCAAGCGCGGTAACCACCGAGCCACTGCTCCGGTCTGCCCCCTCCTTTTCATTTTTTATTTATTTCTTCTTTTGAAAGAGAGAATCAGTTTTATTTAGTTTTTCATGGGACTTTTTTGTTCTGACTCTTTGTTGTGTATGTGGTGCTGGGTTTTGAACTCTTGTCCTCGCGTATGCCAGGCAAGCACCGCAGCCAATGAGCCGTGGCTTCAGCCCCTTCTTTTCTTATTTTGAGACAGGGTCTTGCTAAATTGCGTATGCCTCGTTAAATTGCTGAAGCTGCCTTTGAACTTGTGATCCTCATGCCTCAGCCTCCTGAGCTGCTGGGATTACAGGTATGTACCACCACCGCACCTGCTTAACTTTTTTTTAAAGTAGTTTTGTAATGAAAAAGGAACAGAGACTAAGAAAGAACTCTTAGAAGTGAAAAACATGTTTTCCAAAATTAATTTGCTCTCTCTTCTGGGAAATGCCCTAACCTAACAGTTACTGAAGAGAAGCTTTTCTACCAAGCACAAGAAACAGACCCCATCAAACTTCCCAGCACGTACCCTTGATATCTTCCCTTGAGCCTAGAATTGCTTCTTGAGTTTAACGGAAAATATAGACTCCGAAATGCAAAACCCAGAAAGTATTCAACTCCTTTCCCATGAAGTTACTTGAGAATGTACTCCAGCCAGTCTAGGAAAGAGAAGGACATCGAGGTCAGGGACAGCACATCCCACCTCATGCGGAAACTCCAAAAGCCTCAGCCAATCTGGAAAGCTGTTCATCTCCTAGAAGTTCTTGTGCCCAAAGCCAGTCTATTAGAGAAACAGAAAGCAGCTATCAAAGTCAGGGTGTAAAATCACAGTGCTTCTGGACAACCATAGAAAAAGAAAGAGAAACGGAAAACATGAAGAAATCAAGGTCAAAACAGGAAGCAAATTAAAATGGCACAATCGCGAGCAATCGCGTAAGAAGGTGCAATCCTTTATCATTTATGTAGAGTACTCCATCACGCGACCGGGTCACGACCCTGCACCTGTGCAGGAGGAATTAGCGCAACGCCAGTTTACACCGGTTTCTGCAGGGCTCGGTGGTCATGAAGCCGTAATCACATCAGTGTTCTGTAAAGATTTGCAGCTTCTGTTTTTTTTAGGGAGATGCCTTCAGCTCCTTTTTATTTTGATAGAAGTCATGTACACTAAGTGTACCATGTTAACCATTTGTAAATGCGTAGTTTGGTAGCTTGAGCATGTACTCATTATGGTACAACAGACCTCTGATAAAATATGGGAAAAGCAAAATGCAATTTCAGAACCGACCACAAATGTTACCAGCTTTGGCAATGAAAAACTAAAGCACCAATAGAAACTGAGGAGGGGAAGGAAATTCATCACAATACTGTGGAAACGGGACAGTGACATGCTTCCAGAAGTTGGTGAATCTCATTCTGTTTCTTAAGAAGTTTTTAGGGCAATGAAATGATTCTGTATCTAGATGAAGTGATGTCATGAATTTGGGGGAAAAAATAGTGCTGTACGACACAGACAGTGAGCCCTAATGTAACTGACTAATTAATAGCAATAAGTGGGCATGGATTGCAACAAATACACCACACCAGTTCATGGTGCTAGCCACAGGGAAACAGTGGGTGGGGCAGGGAACATATAGAATTTTGCAAATTGTGCTCACTTTTTTTGTACCTAAAACTGCTCAAAAAATACTGCTCATTAAGTTAAGATCAATAATGGTTAAGAACCGAAGACAACAACACAGAAATTTAAATTGATCCCAATGCATCTTTCGTGAAAAGGAATGGACAGGCTGCTTTTGAGTGTTGGTGTTACTATGTTACTTTCTGAAGCAAGTATGTTACTTTCTGAAGCAAGTCGGTTCCAGCCTACACAGGCCTCTTGTGCAGAGCAGGGCAGTGTCCCCCAGGAAGCGGAGCTGTGGGAGGGGAGACTGGACAGCTCTCCTGTGCCTTCATCTGGGCCTGGGCCTGACTCGTAGGGCACCCATCACATTTCTGTTCCCAATGCTGCCCAGAATGTGGCCTTCCTCACTAGCACATTGGCCGCCCACACAGTCTGCGATGGGAGGCTGGCGCTGCCCTTGGCCACCTCTGCAGTCTGCCAGCCTTACCCTCCAGGTCCCAGGGCGCTCACTGCCACCGCAGGTGGAGGCTCTGCCAGTGCTTCCCAGGGCCATGTGCACTCACTCGCACCCAAGCTCCCTGCGTTCACCCGCTAGCTCCTCTCATCCACCTGCTCACCAGGTGCACTGTGGCTCTGCGGCTCAGAGCACACCTGCTCAGTCGGTGAGTTCAGGCCAAGGAGCAGGGGCTGGCAGGGAGACTCAGGGCCAGACGCACTGGCAGGGTAGCGAGATGGGGCAAAAGTCAGGCAGTCAGTGTAGGCAGAATGACGGGGTCGGTAGGGAGGAAATTGGCTGACAGTCATTTTTTATAAAGGGGCAAAGAGCATCACTGTTAGAACCTCCCGAGCTACAAAGCCCTCTGCTAACAGGCAGCTCCTCTGCTGATAAAGGCGCCTGTGGGCCCAGGACAAAGGACTGGATCGCACCAGAGCTCCACGGAAGGCAGTGATTAACCAAAGGGGGAGAACCTTGAGAATGTAAGAAAGAGAGCCAGACCCCTCTGAGTTCTCTGCTCCGAGACTCCCTGCTCCTGAAGTCTTTCCTTTCTGTCCTTTCTTAAACTCTGTTTGCCTCAGCGTCCCTCAGTGTCATTCTTAGACTCCAAGAGGACATGAAGCCAACATCCACAAAACCTGCATCAGTAGGAGCACTGAGACCAGGAAGCCAGCACAACCTGTGTTGGAGGGCAGCAGAGGACAAGGAGTCAGCAAAGTCCACTGGGGAAGGCAGGCTGAGGGCACGGTGCATGAGGCTTCTGCAGAGCACATCGCGTCTGCTTGTGTGTGGAGAGAGAGCCTGAGTATAAGGACTGGCTCGTGACTCCTGGGGCCCAGCAGGTCTGAGATCTTCAGGGCAGCCGGGCAGGTTGAAGACCCAGAGAAAGGCTTGCGTTACGGCTCGGACCAGAGGCAATCAGGGGCAGATTCGCTTCTTTTCCTCGGGCAGATCCTTCAACCGATGGTGGAGGCTCACCCACACAGAAGGTCAAGTGCTTGTCTTCAAAGTCTGCCGATGCAAATGTCAGTCTCACCTAAGACAGCTTCACAGTGACATGTGGGCTAGCATTTACCCAAAAGCCGGGTGCCCTGATCTAGCCATGTTGACACAAAAGGAACTGTTAACATGTTCCAGGATCTGAGGGAAGAAACAGAGAAGTGGTGGGAGATGAAGCCTTCAAAGGCCCCCTCGTACCTGGCAATGACAATGATAGTCACTCTCACCAGAGCGGATCTGGAAGCTTCAATATTCTGCCAGAATTGCAGGCAAAATCTAAGCTGAAAGGATTCTCCCTGCCTCCCCTTTGCCTGCGTGCCATCCACCCCTTGTTCTCTTTGTCCCTTGTCACCCCGTAGTGCAGACCACTTGCCTCTGCCCCTCTGACCAGCAGCCCTGAGCTCCAGGCCTACCTGTTCCACACTTCCCACCCTCCCCATGCCCACCCTCGTTCCCACGGCAGCTCTGTGATTATAGCATGTCCACTAGCTGAGCACACGCATTAGAAGAGGTGAAATCCGCCGTCCTGGTCCTGAGCGTCCTTTGGAACCCGTGCTTGTTCAGTTGATCGTTTGTTCACAGATGAAAGTCCCCTTTCTCCTCCCTTTGCAGTTCCACCATGGATTTCTGTGATTTCCACAATCCCACATTGTTAACATTTCCATGTTACTAAATAACCAAGTTCCCTGAAATAGCACAGTTTTTTTGGGGGGAGGGGAAGGTAGTGGGAGGAAGCTCAGAAAATACTCTCAGTATCTATGTAGGGAAACAAGGGAAAGAGGGGCTCAACTTAGACACCCGGCAGGGTCTCCCCGTGGGCTTGGAGACGCTCGAGAATGAACCTGGAGACAGCAAACCCCAGGCTTGCGGCTTCCTGGGTGGGAGCGGCGGGTCTCAGTGTCCCTGGTTGTGCTTCTGAGAGCCAGGATGTGGACAGCAGCTGGTTCCTCCCACACCTCTAATGAGCAGCACTGGGAGAGGGCTGGGAGAGGGCCTGCCGAAGGCCCCACCACCACACACCGCCTCTGGTGCTTTTAATCAGTGCTAAGAAGCTTCCTGCGAAAGCAGCACTAATGAGCCCTCCCTCAGAAGCAGGCCTTGGTTTGCTGAGCCTGCACTGGCGGGGCTGAGAGCAAGGCTGCCGCCTTCTCAGAGGGCTCAGTGGTCCCCATCCAGACCAGGAGTCAGGAGATAGGGCAGGTCCCCAGACGCCCCAGAAGGCCCGGGCTCTCCGCCCCTGGAGCGCACATACAAGGGACATCCACCTATTATTCTGAGGGCCACCCTCTGCACACTGCCACCTCTCAGTCTGCTGAGCAGGAAGTCATTCCCCTGCGTGTAAGTCGAACGCTGTCCCCCTGGCTACTTTTCCACCCTCAACACCATGGTGGGCAGAATAAAGCAAGGAGTCAGCCTCTTCTGAGAGCAGCGCCCCTTCTAGGGGCTCCTCGCCCTCCCCTGGGCTCTTACGAGAGCAGACGTGAGTTCTCAGATGCCCAAGTTGCCACTCTGGGCTTCCTGAGTCAAGACCTGCGGTGGCATCAGCCTGGCTGAATTCGGTGGCCAAACTGGAAAGAGGGGCGCCAGCACCCTTATGCACCCTGATGAGCAGGCCAGCAGCTCTGAGGACGGGAAAGGAGAGAAGCCCAGCGACGGAGGAGGGTGGGGCTAAAGAGAGCCTGGGGAGGGTCAGGTGTAGCCTGCCCTTGGCGGAGCTCCTGCGCCCAGGCTGCTCATCTCCCTCAGCTCCCCTGAGGCTCGAAGATGCCCCCACTACCCTTCAGCAATCCTGGTTTTACTGTGAACTGGGCCAATTGGATATCTATTGCTTTTTTCTTTTAAGATAGAGAGAAATTGTCATTTTATTTTTTTCATCTGGCCTTTGTTTCTCTGACGCCTAGTTGTGCATGTGATGCTGGGGTTTGAATCCGGGTCCTCACACACACCAGGCAATTGCTCCAACCACTGAGCCACTGCTCCAGCCCTGTCATTTTCAATCAAATGACTCCTTTCCTAGCATGAGGCACTCAGTATAGCTTTTAAATGAAGTTTACCTGGAGTTGATCTAAAGGACATGCAGTGGTGATTGTCACAGTGTGAGACTGCCTCTGTGCTTCTTTCACTCACACACACACTCACTCTTGTACACACTCACACAGGTATTCACACACTCTCACTCACGTACCCACACACTCTCTCTCACACAATCACTCTCATACACATTCTCTCACACACCCTCTCATACACACACACTCACACACAGCACTCTCACACACACTCCCTCACACACTCTCACAACCCTCACACATACTCACATACACAACACTCACACTCTCACACTCACACTCTCACACACACATTCACACACTCACACCCTTTCTCACATACTCACATATACTCTCACACCCTCACACACTCATACACACATACTCAGACGCACACACAGCAGTCTCACACACTCCCTCATACTCTCACACACCCACTCACACTGTCACACACACTCACACACTCATTCATACATGCTCTCACACACACACTCACAACCCTCACACACTCACACTCACACACATTCACACACTCACACACCCACACACTCTCACACACACATTCACACACTCACACACTCACACTCACATACACCCTCACACACGCACACATTATCTCACACACCCTCTCATACACACATACTCAGACACTCACACACAGCAGTCTCACACACACTCCCTCACACACTCTCACACACCCACTCACACTGTCACACACACTCACACATACACACTCATGTACTTTCACACTCACGCACTCTCACAACTCTCACATACACAACACTCACATGCTCTCTCATGCTCACGCTCTCTCACACACACTCACACTCTCTCACAACCCTCTCACACACACTCACACTCACAACACTCTCACAACACTCACACACTCACCACACTCACATTCACACATGCTCACTCACACACACACACTCACTCTCACACACTCTCACAATCACACACCCTCACACACTCACGCGCACACACACACACACACACACGTTTGCTGACCAGAAGTCCGAGCACACAGGCCCCCTTGAGCAGTCAGTGAAGCTCTGGTGTATGAACTGTCTGTGTGTAAAACAGTGGCCCTGAACGCTTGGAAGCCCGTGAATAAATATTCCATCTGGTTTTATGATGAAGGCCATTTATTCTGTACCACCAAATTGTTAACAGCAACACCTCCAAGGAGGAGCAAAGATTACTGAAGGCCTAGGGTCTGGGGCCTCAAGGGCAGCAGCCACAGAGCGCATTCTGTTGTCTCCCTGGTCAGTGGCCTGGTCCATCACCCTGAAGCAGGCTTCCTTTCCAACAGCCTGCATTCGAAGGAGTGGACGCGATCAATGTGTTCATGCTGGGAAAATGCCCGAGCGCCATGATGAAGCAGGTGGATGAAGACCACTCGTGGGACTGTATTTCGTGATGGTCCTCACCCACCTAGCATCTGTTAGGGGTTTATCTAAAATTGCCCCTGGGTCAGGAGGGCAGAGGACTGATGAGGAGGGAGCTGCGCAGTTCCTACAGGCTGAGCACAGGCTGTCACCCCTGCTCCTGGCGCTGCCCATCCATTAAGAGCAAAGATTAAAGATGGAACCTGCGACGGCATTATGTCCACACATAAAGTTTGGCCCTGAAACTGCAGACTACTGCCAAAATCTGTATCATTCCTTTAAATTTCTGTATTTATTTTAATTAGGCACTAGCAGAATGCCATTTGCGGTGGCATATTGAATACCTTTGTAATTAACAATACCAAGCCAGAGAGACGGGCTTCCTTCATGTTCTTTTAATTAATTGAAAACAATTCAAGGACAAATCAGCAACAGTTTCTTTATGGGCAGAATGTGGAGGCTAGGGCACAGGCCCTTCATGGGCAATAAATGTGATTTTTTAAAATTCAAGGAACTATCAGTATTTTTGCTTTCACAGTCATTATCAAAAGTAAGAAAATTTAGCAGATGCAAGGCATGAAGTATTTTGAGTAAAAACACTTCATTTAGTATGGAAATGAGGTACAAGTTCTAATTAGCTTGAGTGGGGTCACTGATGATTCGGACTGCTGGGTTGAGTTCCAAGGGTCCAGACAGCCCCCTGACACCCAAACCCTGGCCCACGCTCCCTCATCAAGCCTTCCAGAACCGGGTGCATTTTGTGTAGTCCCCAACCCTCTTTCCTTTGTGTGTCTGTGTGTCCTTTTTCCTAACAGCCCTGAACCTCCCCGCATGTTTTAAAAGAAATGTGTATTGCCTCTCTCAATCTGCTGAGCTGTTTCCCTTATGTCCCGGATGGACATCCTCAGGTTTGGAGTGGGATGCTCCTCCTGTGGAGATGTTAGAGCTGTCTTCAACACCTCTGTGGGCACAAGAAGACAAGGGGTTTCCTATAGCCGTGGAGCATGCATGGGAAGCAGGACCTTGCCTTTCCCTTAGAAAAGAACCCCACACCAGCCGCAGCCCCGCAAGAGCACTGCTGTGTCACCATGAGCTCTGGAAAATAGTGGTTACAGCTGAATATTGTCAGCTGCTACTGAGCACAAAGAAATCAAGCCGTTCATTTGCCAAATTCTCCCTCCCCGAAGGAACTGCAGGAGCACAGGTGTGTCACTGCTCAGGTAAGAGAAGCCAGTGTGAGAACTTAGCAGGAAGCGAGTTTCAATTCACGCTCTCGGCGATGCACTAACTCTCGAGATTCAGCAAAATTTCTTTTTTCATTTACTGAGTTGAACCTCCTCTTTCTCCCTCTCATGTACCACAACTCTGAAATGAATTTTTACAGATACAAACTGCCAAGTGAAATCCCTTCAATATTAAATTTCACAACCAATATAAGAAAGAATTATTTGCTGTGTTATGGAAATGAAATATACTTTAAATTGAATAGCCTCATGAATATGCTAACAAGTCCTGCAGAATTTAATAATAATAACAGATCTTGTCTTCACGGGGCCTCTTCCAGTAACGACGGACAGTGTTTATTGAGAGGGGAAGAACACAATCACTCAGTTTTATATGCAGCAGAAAGAAAACCACCTCTGTACAGACAGGCACTTCGGTTTGTCCATCTGGGCTCTCAGAACAGCAGGACTGAGCCTTTCACTGCTTCCAAAACCCTTCAGTGGGGCTCTTCCCATGATCTACTCCCAACAATCACAACCCAGGGAACAGCCCTTGCGTCTTCGAGGATCAACCCAGTGACAAAATGATCGCCCACTTCCCTTGCTCAGGGGACTGGGTCTCACCTGTGCTGGAGGCCAGGGCAGACTCCTCTGGACTCCCCAGGACAGACACCAAAGTGGCTTCTCAGGTGCTCCTCCTGGTGGGCTCCTGTTGAGTCCACAGCTGAGGGGCAGAATCCTGGGCAAGGAGGAAAACAGGAAGGCTTAGCTCCAAAGAAGGGCTGGAAAGCAGCCAAATTCAGGAACTTTCTGGGCTTATCCTGGGCGGCCTCCCGGTGTGACCTGGCAATGTGGCCCAGGTGGGGGTTGAGGAGGGACGGAAGGGTGGAAGCAGACCTTCCAGAAACAACCCCGTGGGGTCCCTGCAGTTTGCAGAAACAGTGCTTGGTTGCACCCCAGGGCAGAGCACACGGCTCTTCTTCAATAGAAAAGTGTGAGTGACTCTGGCAGAGTCACTTCCACACTGGGTTCAAGCAAGTCCTTAGCTTCTCTGTTCAGTGCTGGAAGCAGATGCCCTGCCCTGGGAAACACCTGCTGCTCCTGCTGATTGAAGGGTCACAGAGGTTGGAGATCAGGTTGGGTGAAGGACACCCAGGGAGGGTGGCTCTCCTCTTCCCCTGAGGACCTGTGTCCTTGCATGATGCTTTGGGATGGTAGCCCCTCCAGCTCCCGAGAGCACCCTGGCTCCAAGAGAGAGGCAGCGTTCCCAGCGCCCCCACCTCAAGCGCCTGCAGGGGTGATTTGGCAGTGGGAAGTTTCTTCCTGTCAGGGCAGCAGGGAGGCATGCCCTGGTATGAGCTGTAAGTCTTCCTGCCAAGCCTCTCATTTCCGAGTTTATAAACAATAGTAGGGACACAGAGGAAGAGAAAGTGACAGAAGGAGACTCTGGGTGTACTGCAGCATCCTGGAGGTGGCAGGTCCTCTGGGACTTCTATTGCAGAGGGGCATTATGGTTTGGATTTGGAATGTCCCTGGACACTCATGTGCTAAAGGCTTTGGTGCCCAAAGCAATGGGCCAAGTGACCATGGATGAAAACTGTGAAGCAAAAGAAACCTTTCCTCTTTCAAACTGATTGATCTCAGGCATTGTGTCACAGCCATGGGAAGATAATACAAGGTGGAGGTGGACTGTGACATGTGACGACCAGAAGAAAGAGGGATGCAGGCCTGAGATCCCCCACCAATGAGCGTGAACACACATAGGGGGTGCGTCTGACACCCCAACTCTAGGAGAGCAGGGTGGTCCTATCTTCATGGAAGGAACCCTCGGCCCACTCCCTCTCACACGTAAGCAGCCAGTAAGACCTAAAGCACAGATGTAGAGCTGATCCCCATGTCACCGGCACTGGGACTTCTGAGAATGGCCATCTGGTGCTGACATCTTGTCTATCCCTGGAGGCCACAGTGCTGGTCCTTCTTGTCCAGTGAGCCCGTCCAGCACAGCTAGAGCATAGCCCTGCCTGTTCTGTTTCAGTGGACATAGCTGGAGGGCTGTCCCAGGGCCATGAGGGTGACCAGACATCGGGTGGCCTGGCAGATGCAGTAGCCCTCACAATGCCCGTCACCAGGCCTTCAGGCCCCAGTGGCAGCCTGAGTGGCTAACAAGGAGTGAGCCACCTCCTTGTGCATGCCACAGCCATTTGGTGTGCCTCACTAGGTCCACTTCGGGGTCACCATGAGCACACCAACCCAGTGTGCTGGGCTTCCATGACGGTGGGCAGACCACAACAGGACGCAGCACTCAGGCCTACTAGGAAGGGGTGGCTGCAGGTGTGGGGCTGGCCCTGGGAATCTGCCTGTGGGACTGAGGGGTCCTTATGGCCTGTCCCGTGTATCACAGGGTGCAAGCAGGCTGAGGTGGGGTCCTGGTCGTGAGAACCTTGACCAATCAGCGAGTTAGCTAGGTGGTAACTGGAGGCAGGAGGGGTGCGGGTCCCTGGGGGCAGGAGGAGAGGTCTCTGGGTGCAAGAGGAGGCAGGGTGTGGCTAAAGGAAAGGGTCCCTGGGGACTGGCATTTGGAGTATATATTTGGTGAGCAGAGCTCTCTGCTTCCTGGCCACATCCTGAGCCACTTCCCTCCACCATACGCTTCCCCCATGATGTGTTGCCTCACCTCCTCATCTTGAGCCCTGACAATGGAGCTGGCTATTTATGGACTGAGACCATGAGCCCCAAGATAAATTTTTCCTCCTATATTTGTTCGTTTCTGGTCTTTTAGTCACAGCAGTAAAAAAGCCAATTAAAACAGAGATCACATTTGCAAACTAAGGCAGGCACTCATGGCCTTTCTTATTTAAAGAATAAAATAATTCAAGCCCACATTTCATCCAAACTTCTGCTTCTGAAGTCTCTAATTTTAAAAGATGAAATTTTGGAGGACCACACCCAGAGCTGAGTCAACCCACCTAGTAGCCTCACGGGCCTCCAGGGAACTTCAGTTCAGAGAAAATGAGGAATCAAACTAGAAAAGGTTCACCTCAAACCCACAACTCCCCTACCAAGGAGCCCACTGACAGGAGCAAGAGGAAAACCTACAAAAAACTATCAGAGACCTGATTACTAAAAGGAACAATGGACTAAAAGAACTTTTAATGAAGGAACTAAATGAGAAAACTCAAGAGATGAAAACGATCTATTATCAAAGGAATAGACATACTGTAAGAGGAATTAACAGAGCTAAAATCTTCAGTCAATCACATCAGAGGAATGATGGACAAAGTTAACAATACACTAACTTCTATATAAAACAGAACCTCAGCTCTTGAAGAAAAAACTTCTGAAAATGAGGATAGGCTGAGTAAACTTGAGGGCACTGGTGACAAAAAAAAAAGAGGAAAAACTCACACAGCATGAGCAGAATTTTCAAAATGTCTGGGATGAAATTAGAAGAAACAGTCTAAAAGTAATTGGGATACAAGGAGAAGTCAAAATACAAATGAATGGCATAAAGAATATTCTTAACGAAATAGTTAAAGAAAAATTTTCCCAAATTAGAATAGTCAGATACGCTCATTCAAGAAGCATACAGGATTCTCAATAGGCCTAATCAAATGAGAAGCTCACCAAGATGCATCATAATAAAAAATATATAACAGGGAAATCAAGGAAAGAATATTAAAAGCTATAAGAGAGAAATGCCAGATCATATTCAGAGGCAAAGCAATACGGATCACATCTGACCTTTCAGCTCAGACCCTAGAAGCAAGAAAATCATGGAAGGAGATATTTTAATCTCTGAATGACTACAACCTACTGCCAAGAATACTATAGCCAGCAAAACTCAGGTTCAAGATCAAAGGGTAAATAAGAACATTTCATGATAAGATTAAACTTGCAGCATTCATGAACAGAAAACCAGAATTACAAAGAATTCTTAAAGATAAACTCCAGATAGAAGAACAAACTAACAAACCTCAAAACTCTCAAGCAGAGGAAACACAATAAAGTATATGCTATCAAAGCACAACCAAGACAGCACAGAACTCCCTAATAAAACATGATGAGCATGAGGCACAACTAAACACGTTTCCTAACGCTGAATGTAAATGGTCTCAACGCACAAATTAAAAGACACAGATTAGCAGATTGAATCAAAAAATAAAATCCAACAATATGCTGCTTACAGGAGACCCACCTTACAGCCAATGATATCCACAGACTGAGGGTGAAAGGATGGAAAAAATATCTACCAGTTTTATGGCCCAAGAAAAAAGCTGGTGTTGCAATCTTTACATCTGACAAAGTAGATTACAACCATAAACCAATCATAAGAGATAAAGCAGGCCACTACCTCATAGTGAAAGGAACAGTACATCAGGAAGATATAACCATAGTAAATATCTATGATCCAAACATGAATCTCCCAAGTATGTGGAAAATACATACTACAGGACATAAAACCACTTTTGGATCCCAATACCATAATAACAGGAGACTTTAATACTCCTCTGTCACCAATAGATAGATCATCAAAGCAAAAAAATAATAAAGAACTCACCAGGCTAAATAACTCCATAAATCCAATGGACTTAATAGACATCAATAGAATATTCCACCCCAAATTGGCTGAGTTTACCTTCTTCTCAGCAGTGCATGGATCCTTCCCCCAAATAGATAATATTCTAGCTCACAAAGAATCTCAGCAAATATAAAAAAGTAGATATTATTCCATGTGTCCTATCAGACTATGATGCCATGAGTCTAGTAATTAAATGTATGTATACACAGAGATTGAATTAAATGAAGAATGGATCCAAGAAGACATGAGAGCAGAAAACAAGAAATTCCTGGAAGCAAACAGGAATGAAGACACAACATATAGAAACCTCTGGGGCCAATGAAAGCATTTGTAAGGGGAAAATTTATAGCACTGAGTGCCTACATTAAAAACCAGGAGAGTTCTCTAATAAATAAGCTCATGCTCCACCTCAAATCCCTACGAAAGGAAGAACAAACTAACCCCAAACTAGGCAGAAGGCAGGAAATAATCAAGATCAGAACTGAAATCAAGAACAACAAAACAATAAGAAGAGTCAACGAAACAAAGAGCTCGTTCTTTGAAAAACTGAATAAAATTGACAGAACCCCTAGCCAGTCTTACTAAAAGAAGGAAAGAATTGAAGCAAGTCAACAAAATCACTGACAAAAAGGGTAGTCACCACTAGAAATCCAATGGATTACGGAACATATTTTGAAAAACTATACTCTTCCAAATTAGATAATCTGGAAGACATGGACAAAATTTTAGACACATACAATATCCCAAATTGACATAGGAAGATATTGAAAACCTAAACAGCCCAATAACAGGAACCAAAATCCATATAGCAATTAAAAGCCTTCCAAAGAAGAAAAGCCCAGGACCTGATGAATTTCCTGTTCATAGCAGCTCAATTTACAATAGCTGAATTATGGTATCAACCAAGATGCCCCTCATTGGATAAATGGATACAAAATCTCTGGTATATACAATGGAGTTCTATTCAGCAATTAGAAACAATGAAATTGCAGCCCTTGAAGGTAAAGGAATGGCAATGGAAGAAAACATGCTGAATGAAATTAGCCAAACCCAGAGACTCAAGGGTCAAATGTTTTCCCTCATTTGTAGAGGCTAGCGCAAAACCCAGATTTGGGTGAAAGGTAGCCAAGCTCTTATACTAGACCTACCAAAGATGTAGCAACACTTAATCTAGGGGAACCATAGACATGTAGGTGGGGAAGGGGGGGGGATACAGAATTGAGGAAAGAGAGAGAGGGGAAGGGAGAGGGAGGGAAGATAGGGAAGGATCTAGGGAGACAATTAACAATATAACATAGTCTTTACCCCTCCCAAGAAGCCAAATAATACTTACACAATCATTTAATTCTGAAAAATTCATATATATATTGTACACCTTTATAACTCTTATAGGGGGGAATATAGGAGTAGGATTTATTTAGAAAGAAGAACAGAGACTCCGCAAGGCGGAGGGTTACCTGGAAGCAGGACACCCTATAAGGGGAAATATAGAAGAATCAAGAGACTGGAGTGTGGGCAATGTAGGGGTGAGTCTGAGTTAGGAGAAAATGCATATCATATTGTTACTTTATATGCATTAATCATTGTACAACAACTCCTTTATTTAAAAAAAAAGAATAAAAAAGATGAGATATCATCAGGAGGACCAGATGTGCATTTCCAAGGATAGTTCCCTTGGGGATGCGATATGCTCTGAAGACTGCCAGCTCCAGGGACCTTGAGATCCTGATGTCAGCAACCTTTCTCCCTGCTGTCCCTTTGTGCCCTACTGTTCAGTTCCCTTGGCCCCACCTGGGAGGATAGAAAGCATTTTGGACCCTGAGCAGCAGCATTTCTGGGATCTGCCTTGTCCATCCATGTAGGCCAAGAACAATGCCTTCCTGCCCTTTCCCGGGCATGGTGTGAGGGTTAATGAGATGCTTGTTCAACTCAGAGAAAGCCCATGTACCCCACTGCTCCCTGGCTCTGGGCAAAAAGGCTTTCTTTTGTTGGAAGAAGCTGCAGAGTCTCCATGGGGGCATAAATTACTATCCTGACTCATGTTTTCTGGTTTTAAAAAAAATCACAGGTTTAAAGAAATATCCCCTGATTCTGCTTTTCACTAAAATTTGTGGCAAATGTTAAAAAGACACTTCTGTTAATTATATTTTTTACACAAACAAATCTCTCTGATTTTTTTTGAATAGTCACCAGTCAAGTGTGCATCTTTGACTGTTGCTATCAATAGCCACTCATTATATTAGCATTGTTTGACACAAAAGCAGAGTCAGCATCAGTGTTAATAAGGACAAAGGAAGGGTTTCTTCTTTTATTTCATGTACTTCACATCAAAACACTTTATGTAAATTTATGGCTCATCTATAAGTAATTGGAGACACAAGCTTAAATTTTGCACCCATAGCTGAGCTTCCTGAGATACAGGGTGTTCTGGGATCCTGATGAGTTCCGTGGTTGGAATCCCAGCAAGCACACAGGGTGGTCTTAGGTTCTGTTCTTCTAGGAGGTGGGGTCTTAAGAATGTGGACTCTGCAGGTGGCTTGTCCTGTGCCAAGACAGACAGCCAAGGTGCTATTAGCTCAGGCCACTCCAACTCAATAAGATGGGCAAGACCCCATGCCTTGTCCACGCCTGGCCCTGGGAGGGCTCCGCAGTGCTCTCTGGAGTTACATGGGGACTCCTGGGAGATCCTCGAGTTCATGCGTCTCTGAGGGGAGCCGAGCCTGCATTGGGGTGTGTTGGAACCCATCTGGGCTATTGGACTTACATGTGGACCGCAGTACACTCCAGCTCACAGCAAGCAGCAGCCAGGGGCATTTGGCCTACAGCAATTCCAAGATGGCAAAGCAAGCAGAGATAATTTGAATCCAGGTAAAGCCTGATCATACTTCATTTGCACTTCAGGAAATGTCCACCAAGTTTCTTTCCATGTATTCTCTCGTTATCTGCAGTGAGAGACCAGAGGCCATTGTCAGAAACAAGAATAAATCTCAGTCAAGGGCCTCTCCTAAGACCTCATCTTTGGAAATGTATACAGCCAACGTGCTAGAGGATAAAATATGTCAGGAGCCAATTCACACAGTGTGACCAGGATTTCCATGTCTGAGCAGTGATCTAAATTGTTTTGGTCTAGGTTTTGATTTGCCGTTAAAACAAACAAACAAACAAAAAAAACCTTTAGATTGCTTGCAAAAATAGCTACTACTATTATTTTGTTGTCTGCAGGATTTCAATTTCTTTCACCAGAGCAAACATTTCCTTCCTTACTTTTTCAATCTAGACTGCCGTTGGCATGTGGTTTGGCCAGCAGAACGTGGCAGAGGTGAATCACCCGCCCCACTTCTCTGGGTCCTTGTCCACAGACTGCACACAGGCCTCACCTGGTAGAGCAGAAGCACCACCAGGAAGGGGCTGTGTCAGGGGAGGTCCTGACACACAGGCAGTCCCAACCCAACCTGCCAGACTGTACCCATCCAGGCCTCGCTGGATCTGGAGAGCTGCTGCCAGAGAGGTAAGAGGTTGACTGAGATGTCCCCAGTGCCAGTATGCCCAGGTCTCTCTGAGCCTATGGCCTGTAGTCTTTCCAAATTTCAGAAATCAGATCTTTGTTCCTCCAACCAACCTGTGGTGTCCAGAACGCCAAAGTCAGTTGTGCTTTCTTTTCCTTAAAGAGAGAGAGAGAGAATTAATTTTATTTAGTTTTTCATGTGGCGTTGGTTGCTCTGAGACTTAGTTGTGTACGCGGTGCTGGGGTTTGAACCCGGGTCCTCGCACATGCCAGGCAAGCGCTGTAACCGCTGAGTCACTGCTCCAGCCGTCAGTTGTGCTTTTGAGGCAACTTAGGTCCTAGGAAGTGACACAAAGACACCCCAGAGAACCTTGCTTCAACGTTTCTCTTCAGGTCACCTCTGACGCCAGCCTGGGGCTGGGGCTGATCCCTAGGTCTGTGGGTGACTTCTGTCCTGGCGTAGTCACCTTCCTCATGTTCAAGAATCTGAATCATGTGGAAGCCAAGGTGGCTTCTGATGGAAACCAAAGAGGTGTCATCGGCTGTGCTGGAAATACAGTGTAGCTGTTATTTGAGCAAAAGTAAAAACTCCTCTCCACAATCAAACTAGGAGCAGCGAGCTTTTCAGTACAGTGAGTTTCTTTGAGAACCAGCAGAACCAAGAACTGTTGTCCAAGAATAGACACTGCAGCCACGGTGTGCTGCGAGGTGCGCCTCCTCCTGGCTCTCCTAGGAGGCTCTTGGAGCCACGACCCCAGGGGTCTGCAGAGCCCTTCCTGTGCCAGGTTGCCCCTGACAACTGTGACTGGCCTCAAGTCACCCTTTTCTGCAGCAGTTGTAACAGATATTGATAAGGGAGGGGAACTGTGATACTGGGCAAAGTCCAGAGAAGCAAAAGGAAGGTGGAGAATGCCTCCCTAGCAGATACTCAACTATCAAGCCTTGATGGGAATAACACCAGACCTCTGCTCAGCCCTGAGCAGTTCTTAAATCCTGTCCTTAAATACGCTCTGCTTGATCCTATGGACAACTCTCAATCTAGTTGTGCTTTTAAGTACTCCCCCTTCACAGATGTATTGGTTGGTTTTCATTACTGTAATTAATGAGTCTGAATACTTTATAAAGAAAAGAGGTCTATTGAGTCATAGTTTTGAACGTAGAAAGCCCAAGCAGTGTGACTAGCTCTGATGAGACCCACTGGCTGTGCCACATCTCAGCGCTTGCCGTCACAGTGGGAATGTGCACGAGCAAGAGAGCCCACGTGGCAAACAGGAAGCCAGAGCAATTCAATTCAGACACCAACCCCCTTACTCACTTTCTTTCTTTGTCTTTTTTTATGTACCAAGGACTAAATCCAGAGGTGCTTTACCACTGAGGTACATCCCCAGCCCTTTTTATTTTTTATTTTGAGACAGGATTTCACCAAGTTACCCAAGGCCTTGATTAGTTGCTGAGGCTGGCTTTGAACTTGCAATGCTCCTGCCTCAGCCTCCCAAACTGCTGGGATTACAGATGTGCACCACCACACCTGGACCAGCACCTTCTTAGACAACTCTCTTTGCAAGAACTAATTTAGGGTCCCTGGAGAACTGCCTTAGTTCCTTCCAAGGGCATCACTCTCAAAGACTTAGCCAGTTCCCACGAGGCCCCAACCATCAAAGGTCCACTGCCCTTCAATGTTGCCTCACTGGGGACAGTGTGGGGGACACACTGAGACCTTATCCACATCCAAGCATCAGATAAGAAAGCTGAAACTTAGGCAGCTCAAGCAGTATTCCCACAGCTCAGTAGAACTGAGCCCACTCCCTCCTGGGCCTGCAAACAGTGTTGCTCCCCGTATGTCAGCAAGCTGAGAGTAGACCTCCTGTCCAGACCGTCTAGAGTGGACTGCCACAATCCAGAAGAGAATCACACTCAGCGTTGACCTCCTGTCCAGACCGTCTAGAGTGGACTGCCACAATCCAGGACAGAATCACACTCAGCGTTGACCTCCTGTCCAGACCGTCTAGAGTAGACTGCCACAATCCAGGACAGAATCACACTCAGCGTTGACCTCCTGTCCAGACCGTCTAGAGTAGACTGCCACAATCCAGGACAGAATCACACTCAGCGTTGACCTCCTGTCCAGACCGTCTAGAGTAGACTGCCACAATCCAGGACAGAATCACACTCAGCATTGACCTCCTCTCCAGACCGTCTACAGTGGACTGCCACAGTCCAGAACAGAACCGCAGTCAGCATTCTGAATCCCAGAAGCACAGGCCCACAGAATGAGCAAAGATGTTGCAGGGGTGGGCAGAGAGCAGAGGTGTGTGAGAGCCCCTGGAGAGGAAGGCGGTGGCTGCAGGCTCCTCTCCCACTGCCTAGGGCTGTGCTTCCTTTGGCCCAGTTTCCTGGCGAGACAGTGGAAATCTAAGCGGCCACTCCCCCATGCTGATGGCACTGCCATCCACCTGCCAGCTCAGGCTTGAAGGATTAGTTCTCCCCACTCCATTCATCTTCCTAAAATCTTCAGACTTTCAATCTGAACATTGAGATTTCACCTTACTCCATCAGAACAGCACCTATCAAGAATACAAATAATAATTCATGGTGATGAGGATGTAGGGAAAATGTACACTCCCACATTGTTGTTGGGACTACTAATTACTGCTACCACTCGGGAAAGCAGCGTGGAGATTCCGCTAAAGACTGGAACTAGAACCATCATAGGACCCAGCTGTCTCACTCCTTAGAATATGTCCAGAAGATTTCACATCAGCACACTGTATAGATTCAGTCACATCAATGTTTATAGCAGCACAATCACGAGATCCAAGCTATAGAGCCAGCCCAGGTGCCCTTCCACAGATGACTGGATAAAGAAAACATGGTAGAAATGCACAATGGAGTACTACTCAGCCGTAAAGAACAACTCTATGGCCCTTGCCAGAAGTGGATGGACCTGGACACATTATGCTAAGTGAAATAAGTCAGTCCCCAAAAGGCAAAGTTCAAATGCTATCTCTGCTATGTGGAAGCTAATTCGAAATAAGGGATGAGGAATCTGGGAACAGTGGTGCATGCCTGTAATCCCAGCAGCTTGGGAGGCTGAGGCAGGAGGATTACAAATTCAAAGCCTCCTCAGCAACTTAATGAGGCCCTGTCTCAAAAAAAGAAACATTAAAAAAAAAAGACTGGGAATATGGCTCAACGTGGTTCAATGTCCCTGGGTTCAATCCTTGGTGCTGGAGGGGAAAAAGAAAAGAAAAAAGATGTGAAAGAAAGGGAAAAAAGGAGGAGAAAAAAATTCATCAAAATAGAGGAAAGATCAGTAGAGTAGACAAAAGGGATTGAGGAGGAGGAAGAAGGGACAGGAAAAGGGAGGAACAGTGGAAGGATCCCATGCATGGATGTGGCGAGTGGGTCCCGGCATTGGGTGCAGCCTCAGGACACTAATTTAAAAATGCATTGCAGCCGGGGCTGGGATGCTGGGGAGTGAGTTGGAGCAGTGTGCCCACGCGTTCGTGATTCGCAGGGTGGGTCCTGGTGTTGTCTATAAGGTGAATAAATTTTTTAAAAAGAAGAAAATCAATGATTAAAATCTGAATGGAATAAAACAAACAGAATAAAAAGGGATGAAACCAAATAGTTAATTGAAGCTATTGCTAAGCAAAATGTTGAAGGTCAGGTTTGATTGCTGATTGCTTAGAGTCAAATGCAAGAAATGACTTAAAGACAGAACTGTCATCCAAGATAGAAGCAGAACTTAAAGATCTGGGGATTGGAAAGAATGCGAAAGCCTGCTCAGAGGAGAGAACTTGGGCCGTGGCCAAAGGAGACCACGTGACCCCTCGATGGGCAGATTCCTGCGGAAACCAGGAGCTGATCCGCGCCGGCAGCTCACGGACTGTTCATCATACGCAGGTGCTGGGAAGGGGCCTCTGGAGGGCTCAGGGTAGGAGCTGCAGCACCTGCACCTCTCAGAGCACCCAGCTCCCTGTGCACCTGGACCGCAGGTGCACATGTTTGCCTAGGGTGGCACCACTGCAGAGGAATGCTCCTTTAGGGAATGTCAGGGAAGCCACCAGGAGGGACCTCCCAATGCTGGGGTGGAGTGTTGTGGGTCATCCCCTGCCAGTTAAGGCCCTGCTTGTGTCCCTGAGCTGAGACCACAGCCCCAGTGTTGGGGGACTGAGCCAGAGCCCAGGAGGATCACTCCCCAGCCTTAGGGGCCCACGTTCCCTGCCTCCTGAGCTGTGCACTGCCTGGAACCTGTTACCTCTTCCCTCTTTCCCTGTTCTCCCTCCCAGAATGGAATGTCTGCCCTAGGTCCGTCCCACCATGAGGACTGGACTTGTGTGACTTGAGGGACTTCACAGGTTCACAGCTGGAGAGCCACTGGCCTCAGAATGAACCTGACCTTGAATCTCACTGGGTCTTACTCAGTTCATTTCAAGGAGATGTGGGGCTTTGGAGTTGAGTAATGGGTTGAGACATTTGGGCTAGGGGATGGAGTAATGTGCTTTGCACATGAAGAGGGCATGAATTGGCAGAGGGCAGGGATGAATGTTTCTCTCCCCTCCCCAAAAACCTGGTATGCTGAAACCTAGTGCTGAGTGGAGTGGAATGTGGAGATGAACAGGTCCTGAGGTACAGCAGGTGAGTCCTGCCACCCAGGGACTCCCACACCACTGGGAGCCAGGATGCCCCAAAGAGCTGGGGGCTCCCTTGGCCTCAGGCTCCTTATCAGCAAACGGGGATCCTTACTATCAATAGTGGTGCCACATGGAGTTATCCTGAGCATCAAATGAGATGACAGGTAGATGATGCTTTGATGATGATAGGAAGAAGGCATCGTTTATCGCCAAGATCGGAGAACTCCTTCCCCCTTTAGCCACTTAGGCACTGACCAGCAGCACTGTTGCGCACTGAAACAGCGTCAGGCGACCGATGCTCCCGCATGCCTGGACAGGAAGAAGCACGGGGACCTGGTGTCGCTCTCCGTGTAGGCCACACACCACGATCCCTGTGCCCCGGAGGATCGAAACTCTAACTAGCAGAAGTTAGGAAATAAAGAAAATGCACATATGATTTGCTAAATGCAGAGCTGAATGTAATTACATTGGGATGCAAGTAAAGTTTACAAACCTTATTTTATAGGGTGGTCAGAAACTAGAATTTTCCATTTAAACAAGGCTTTGCTCATTGGGAAATACTACTTCTTAAAATAATAAAAGAAAGTGATAACAACACTAAGAATGCCAACAATACTTACTGAGTACCTGTTTCAGACCAGACCTCAGACCAAAGGCTCTGGATCCAGCCAGGAATTTTTGTCACATGAGAGATGCACTAATGTTTGTGGACAGCACTGACTGACGGTTTCCAAGGTAGCCAATGCCTAGGAGGCTTCAGTCTCTGTTTATCTTGGCAAGGGGAATAGTTCAGCGGTAGAGCAGATGCCCAGCGTGTGCAGGGCCCTGGGTTCAATCCCCAGCCTCCCCCGCACACACACACATGCACATAACACGCAGATACTTACGGAAGCATATTAATGTCACATCAGTAAATCACATTAGAATGCTCACTGCATTGATAAATTCAATCTTTTAGAAAAACTCTCTCGATTCCACATTTCCTGTTTTCTTTTTCTCTTTCTTTTCTTGTCTTTTCTTTTTTAAGAGGGACAGTGAGAGACAGAGAGAAAGAATCAATTTTGTTTAGTTTTTCATGTGGTTTTCGTTGATCCGACACTTCGTTGCGTATGTGGTGCTGAGGTTTGAACCCACGTCCTCGCGCGGGCCAGGCAAGCACTGTAACCACTGAGCCACTGCTCCAGCCCCTCCTGTTTTCTTGCTGAAAGGAGTTCAGGTGGGGTGTGACCATCCCTGGGGTGCCCACCCACTCTTCCAATAGACCCTTCCCCCTGCCTGGACCTGGTACTTCCAAGCTGGTGATGTCTTCCCCAGGTGCCCTCTTGGAGGGATGCCCTACGTCCTCTCTCTACAACTTTGCATACAAATGATGTCCCCTCTGTCCCACATTGTGTTACCAATTATAGTAACACAATCGAAGCTTTGACATTTGAATGATGTTAAGGAGGAGAGTCAATTAACAGTGACACGTCCCTGTCCCCAGCAACCCCTGGGCTTTGTGTTGCAGTCTGGGCTTGGTGTTCCCTAACTCATTCCTTGCAGTTAGGCATCTGCCAAGTCAAGGGAACCTTCTAAAAAGGCAAATTCTGGCCAGGTGAGAGAAATCAGGTCAACAGTGACTTAGGGAGCACTGGAGACCTGCTAATGTCTCTCAGGTCCCCTGCAGAGGTGACCCCCTTCTGCATGTGTCCGTCATGTTGAACTGCAATGGGGAGCTCCACCCACCATGGCTTTGCCCAGATGGGCTGAAACGCTGATTAGTACAGGGGCACGAGTTGCCTAGGCTGTTGGGACTGGCCTTTTCCTGGGACCCTTGAGGCGACCACTGGAGAAAGCAGCCTCGAATAAACACAGCCCCCTCTCCCAGCCACCCAACCGGCGCAGCCACCGCCCAGGCTCCACGCCCACCCTCAGATCAGGTGTGGAAAGGTAGGCGCTGCTCAAGGCCTCGGCAAGGGAGACTGGCCAGGGTTTGAACCCAGCTTGCCCCGTGCCATTTGGTTGTAGCTGGTTGCTAAGCAGCGCTGAAGGACGCTTGACAGGCAGGAATCTGTCCTCCTGGCAGCCCAGTGTTTGCACAGCTCCGGATAATGGTGGTGTAAGTTGGTTTCCCTGGAAAATTTTACATAATAGTAATTTGATGAAAGCATAGTTACAACAATCTTTTTTTTTTTAACTAAAAAGTCGTTTTAAAGGTAAAGCTCATTTTTCAAGTAAGAAAAAATATTTTCTTGTGTGTTTGAGAAAACTGTAAAATAAATGTCATGAAATTTTAAGTTACAAGGCACAGGAACATGAAAACTCACATCAAAGATGGAGACAGGCTTTAGAAATTCACATAAATTTGGAAATGACTGAATTACGATGCACTGTATGGTGTATCCATTTAGGATGGTAGAATAAACGTCAATGATATAGAAACATCGGGTAGATACAGTTTATTTGTTTGGCAAAGCTTACAGCTTTCACCTACATAATTAAAACAATTTAGGCTAACCAAGAATTTTTTTTAAGAGAGAGAGGGACAGTGAGAGAGAGAGACTAAGAGAGAGAATCAATTTTATTTAGTTTTCCTTGTGGATTTTGTTGCTCAGACAAAATGTTGTGTACATGGTCCTGGGGTTCAAACCTATGTCCAAACACATGCCAGACAAGGGCCATAACCTCTAAGCCACCACTCCAGCCCCTAACCAAGAATTTTCTAAGCAGCATAGCTGTGGTGGTGGGTACCAGGATGCCATCTTTGGGGCAGCACACCCCATCACAGAGTTGCTAAGGCTTCCATGAGCTGAACCCACAGATCAGACCTCTTTGGGTGCTTTGTCCCTTGCAAAATTCAAACTCTGAAGTTCCAATCCCCAGTGCCTCAGAATGACACCTCATTGGGAAACAGGGTGCTATAGATGCAACCAGCTGAGATGAAGTCCTTAAGGTGGGCTCTAATTTGATAAGCCTGGTGTCCCTATGAAAGGGAACCGTGGATGCAGACAGGGACAGGTGAAGGTGATGTGAAGAGACAGGAAGGAGGCGACCATCCACAGTAAGGGGAGAGGTTGGGACAAATTCTCCCTCGCTGTTTCAAGGGGAACTCACCCCTTGATCTTGCCCGTGACCTGAATGTCCAGCCTCCAGAACTGTAAGCCGCACACTTCTCTTGTTCAGGACTGTGCCGCCACAGTATGGCAGCTCTGGCTAAGACAACAGGCACGGCCTCAGCACCCCTGGGCTGGGTGATGGTGATGACTGGTGGTTCCCGGGAGACAAGGCCCCTCTTGTGGACGACAGCTCTGCAACTGGACCCCCGTGGGGTCTGCAGTACCCACGTTGCCCTTGCACCCTGGCTTCCAGAGGGCCTCACGCCCCCACCAGACCACAGATGGCAGACTCCTCACCCCAGACAGCATGGCTGCAGCTCCGGGCCTAGATGATCACCAACATCGATCTCTGTCAGGACTTGGTTCTGTTAGATTGATGAAGACACCGCTGCCCTGAAGCGAAACTGCCAGCTGATGGGTGGAGAGCTCTGGAGGAGGAGTCCCAAGGGCCTGAGCACCCTCCACGCCTGCACCCCACAGGCCAGCAGGTGACCCGTGGCCTGAGCCCCGCCATGAATGAGTAGCTCCTGGGTCTGCATTTCTGGCAGCTAATGAGGAGGGATGAGCCTCACTGCACCAAGATTGATGGCCTCCCATTAGTGGCGTGGGAAGCACCCTCAGCTTGCACAGGGCTCAGACACTGCACAGCCCAACCTGCGTGGGGCAGATGCTGCCCTCATCCTGGCCTCACCCACATTCCAGAGCCCTTTGCCTGCCTCTCCTGGATCAGCAGCGGGAGCCTAGGCAGGACTGTGCAGTCGCTGTCCTCAGTGCCCACACGGGAGGAGCCAGCCAGGCTTTGGGGGAAGGACACAGGTGGCCAGAGGATGCAAGAAGGGCCCGCTGGCCTGGACCCAAGTGTGGGGCCTTCGTCTGCACTTTCTCCTACACTGAGCAAGCGCTGTCTGCCCCAGCTCTAAGGCCCACCCGGAGGAAGGAATGTGTGCAGAGGGATGTGTGAAGGATGGCCATGGCTTTCCAGGGGTGGTGGCGTTGGAAGTGGCCTCACCGCTAAGCAATATTGATTAAAGCTGGAGCTTGCTTGCCTTCTACAACAAGCATGCATCCACTATAAGATCAGAAAAGTAAAAGACAGCTGTTTTCTTTTGTCTGGAGCAGAGGAAAGCGTTTAAAGTGCCACAGGTCACATTCTGACCACTGTTGCTCCCCTCAGGATGGCAGGACACAGACTGAGGGCAGGATGAGGCCATCGCCCCAATGCTCCCGACTCACCCAGGAGGAGGAGGGGCAGGAGGGGTCCTCGGGTGGGAAGCAGGGCCACACAGTTCTGCTCATTCACCACCCAAACACTCCTGTGGCCCGCGTGACCAGGGGATGCTAGTGTCATCTGCTGCTGTCCATCGGTAGCAGAAGCCTGAGCTGCATGCAGGTGGCAGAGTGGCCGGGAAATCGGGTGCTTGAGCTCTGACAGAGCTGCACTGCACTCAGGCAGCAGAGGCAGAGCAAGCCCACTGGGTGGGCCAGCAAGACCCTCCACAGCTCGCCTGGGCCATCGTCCTCCACACGCCCCTCTGTGCTGCAGCCTAGAAGGACCCACCCCTCCCCACGGGGTCAGATAGAGCTGTGGGGTGTGTGTCACATGATGCACGCACACTTCAGCACAACAGAGGGCACACATTTAATGTGAAGCAGAAAAGGACGTCGTCCCACAAGGCGACATGGGCAGTGGGGATGCCTTCTCCTGGTAAGGAAGCGCCCCAGGCCCACGGCCCCTTCCTGTATGGCCAGGCATTTTGGGGAGATCTGCCCAGGCTGAGCTCAGGGCCACTGCCCCAGCAGTGCACTGCTCACCTCTCCCAGTGCAGCCACCCGCCCAGGGCTGTGCCAGCGGTGGCCTGGCAAGAGGCTCTCCCAGCAGGGAACCCACTGGGAGCTGGATCCGGGGGAGAAGGGCTGGTCCACTTGGACCCCTGCACAGAGCCAAGTTCAATGGCCATTCGAGGTGAGTGCCAATACACTCAGACCTTCAGACTGGAGGGAGAGGAGGACACTGTGGGGTGAACAGGGCTGCCCGAGAAGATGCTGCCTGATTCAAAGGAATCTGAGCATCTAACACTACTGAGGAGCACCGCGGGGTCTGGGCAAAGTCAGCAGCAGCTTCCGAGAGGCTCAGAAACCACCAGTCCTCCTCCTCATCCCCATCTCTGCCTGCCTAGTACACCTCAGTGAAGACCCCCTCTCCAAGTAAGGTCACACCCTGAGGTTTAGGGGTTAGGACTCCAGGGCATCGTTCTTGGAGGGGGCACTGAGCAACCCACAAGAGCAGGGGTCGGGGCGGGTGGAGTGACGTGCCCAAGGAGCCCATGGAGCCAACTCTCAAAGTGTACCAGACAGGGCAGCCAAGCCACAGAAGCTGCCTGCCTGTGCCACATGCCCCTGAGCAGCTCACTCACCTCGGTGGTGACCACAACACGCTCCCTTGAAGTCAAAAAGCATCTTCACAGTGGCGCTTCATAACATACATGACAAAGAGAAGAAGGAAACCCAAGGATTAAGGCCGTCTAAGTGTTTCCCTAGAGACAACATGGAGGGAGCGCACAGAGGGGTCACAGCTTGTACGCAGAGCACAGCTAAAGGAGTTTTCTTCCTAGGCCTCTTGGGAGCTTGACATCAGCCACTGTGGGCACAAACAGGCATCTTTGCTGCCCTGGTGTGGTGGACAGCAGGGGCCCTGGTCCCAAGGCTCACCTGGAGCCCCTCCCTGCAGGTACACCTCAGGTGCTCTGGCTCACGTCCCACCCTTCTGCATCTCCACCTCCTCATCTATAAAATCCACTGCAATAGCTCCTCACTCCCGGTTGATGGTGAAGTTCAAATAAGTGACACACACGCGTGAGCTGGAACAGCATTCGGCATGTAGACACGCTCAGTAGCTCTTAGCTGTGACCATGACCGATGGAAACAGAACAGGGA
>PVKS010011947.1:0-55149 GCA_004027875.1 Aplodontia rufa | reverse complement strand
TTTCAACCAAAAATTAGCAATTAAAATTCAGTAATACATAAAATGAGTTACATACCACAACTAAGTTGGACCAATTAGAGTTACACAAAGCCATTTTATTTTTCAGAAATGAATTAATGTAATCTACCTCATCAATAAGCTAAAAAGAAGAAAACATTACACGATTATATCAATAGATGCAGACAAAGCATTTTAGAAAATACAACACTCATTCATAATAAAACACAGCAAAACAGGAATAAATAAAAACTTGCACAGTATGATAAAGTCCATTTATACAAATTTGGAACTAATATTGATAGGGGTTTTGGGATGAGGCGGGAGTCTCCATTCCCACTGGTAAATGAAGTTTGTGCTGACTACAGATACCTGTGGCCAAAGTAACCCATTAGTAATATTTTCAGCTGTTTCCAGTTAAAATTGGGATTTTGGACTGACTGCAGATCTCTGTGGCTGAAATAGTGCTAGCAGCTACACAATTCCTAGCTGAGTTCCCTTGCCCTCCACTAATGTTAAATAATGCATTGCCGCTCTTGGTATTAAAGCACACCCTGGTGATTCAGCACCAATCTTCTTCTGGCTTCTCGTCTCAAGAATTTGAAGAATAAAATCCATAGACAACAATGGAAGAGAAGAGTAAAAGGAGTAGAGTCTCTGAAAGGCAGAGGGATACCTGGCAGAAGGATACCATCTTATATGTGCTAGGTCAGGCTTTATATTGGTTTTGGGTACGAGCCTTAATTAAGATTCATATACAGCAGATATTGAGAAAAGCACCAACATCATTTGTTAAAATCTATGTAAAACAGGCAGCAAAATTTTTCCTAGTTCCCATGTGTGTTCACCCTCACTTTCAGTTTTCCAGACTCTGGGACAAAGGAGTTGCTCTCACAGGTGAGCCTCATGGTCTTCTGCATCTGAAGGCCCTGAACATGCCCATTAATCTCTCTCTCCCTCCTAGCTTCTAGGTGTGATTGAATGGGGCCCACTGTCCTGATTACCTATCTATCCGAATCTCAATCAATATCATGCCTCATGGTAGAAAACTAAATGCTTACTTACAAAGATCAGAGAAAAGTCAAAGATGTTCCCCCTCAACACTAGTTCAATATTCTATTAGAAGTCCTACCTGATATGATAAATCAACCAAATAAATAAATAAAACCACACATATTGGGAAGGAAGAAATAAAGTTGCCATTGTTCACAAATGACATGATCATCTATCTGGAACTTCCAATGAATTCAGCAACAACAACAAAAAACTCCTAGAATTAATATGTGTTCATAGCATGGTTGAAGGAAACAGAGATAGTACACAAAAGTCAACTTCTTTCTTTTATACCAGGAAGTAGAATTTGAAATTTAAAAAATCTCTGTTTATATTTATGTCCCTAAAAATAACGTATTTGGGTATGAAGCTAAATAAATGTACAAGATCTTTATGAGGAAAACTACAAAACACTAATGAAAGAAATCAAAAACAATAAAATAAATGGAGAGGTTTACCATGTACATGGATAGGTAAATTCAGAACTGTCAAGATGTCAGTTCCATCCAACTTGATGTACATATTCAATTTCAATTCCAAGCAATTGCAATTCCAAACAAGATTCCACTGATTTATCTTGTGGCTATCAACAGGCTTCGAAAGTTTGTATGGGGAGGTAAAATACTCAGAATCGCAATTTGAAACCTCAGCAGTAAGAAATTAAGAGCTCACTTAAGAAATGACAAAACAGTAAAAATCATCAGCTATCACAATGATTAGATAAAATCATATTGACTATATGTGTGCTGTGTATATATATATATGTGTGTGTGTGTACATATAACTAATAAGAAAAACAAATAATAAATGGTATTTTCTTGGGCTTTTTGAAAACAAACAAAAAGAAATGTGCATAAATCCTGAACAGATAACTCACCAGTGATTTACTAATAATAAATAAGAAAATAAAAATGTATATAACATCATGCTATTATCTAGGAGGAGAAATAAATAATGTAGCTTACTCTACTCCTCTAAGAAACCAAATAATAATTATGCAATCATTTAATTCTGGAAAATGCACATATGCACACAAACACACTTTATATATCTGTTATGGGTGGAAATATAGAAGAGACAAGAGACTACGATGTAGGTGATGTGGGGGTGATTCTGGATTAGGATCAGAGGCATATCATATTGTTACTACATATGCATCTATGATTATACAACAACTCAACTCTTCAATAAAATTAAAAAATAATAAAATAACAATGAGATTACTTATTAGAATAGCTCAATTTTAAACTACTGATAAGGCATTCTTGTAAGGATGTGAAATGACTAGAACTCTAAATTCATTGTTAGTGGAAATGCAAAATAGAACAACCACTTTGGGAATTATTTTGGTATTTCCTTACAGTGTTAGCACACTGGTACCATATAAACAACAGTCATGATCCTTGGTATTTGTTCAGGTGAACTGAAAATTTATGTCCTCTCAAAAAGTTAGCCTTATTCATAATTGCCACAACTCAGAAGCAACCAAGATGTCCTTTTGTAGGTAAAAGGACAAACTGTGGTACATCCAGACAAGGGAATGTTATTCACACAGGAATATTATCCAATGTTAAAAATAAAACTATCAAGTCATTAAAATCTATGGAGGAAATGTAATTTCATATGATGAAGTAAAAGAAGCCAGTATCAAAAGGCTGATATTGTATGATCTTAACTGACATCCTGGAAGAGGCAGTAAAAATTCACTTGTGGATTGAATTATGGGAGAGGGAGAGATGAGATCGGAATGTATTTAGAACAGTGAAACCATTCTCTATGATATACAATATCAGATACAAACCTTTATAGATATGTCAGATCTATAGAATGTGCAACAGCAATAGTGAATCCCAACATAAACTACGGAATTTGAGCAATGATGGTGGTGAATGTAGGTTCTCTCAGTGCAAGTTAATGTAAGAAATATGTTGCTTTGGAGAGACATTGACAGTGGGAGATTATGGGTCATTTAGGTTTATGTTGTATAGTTGCAGAGGTCGAAGTATGTGTGGGGACAGGGGTTATAAGGAGATTTTCTGCATTTCTTCAAATTTTGTTGACTTAAAATACAGTTTACTAATTTAAAAAACTAATGCCTTATCATTTTAATAAGAATAAAAGCTATTTTCATAAGTGCTTCATTTAATAAGGAACACTAGTTGGGAAGATTCTCCCTAATCTGCAAAATACACACATAGAAAACACGAAGACTGCCAGTTAATATTTATTTAATCTCATACTGGAAAAAAAGAACAGTTCAGGTTCTTAAACATGATTACATCATTGAAATAAGACACATCACTACAAATAAATAAAAAGTATAGGAGAATTAGGGACTTTTTGAAAAATTGTTTATCCTTAAAAATATTACTAAATCATTATAGACATAAAAGTAAAATAAAGAGAAAACTAAATGTTTCCAAATATTTATTAGGCTTTAAAATAATAAAATCTTAAACTGATGTCTCTAAAAACCTACTAAGTTGTTGGGGATGTGAGATATAATAGAAATATAAGACTAAAAGTATAAGATAAATATGGGAAGACAGTTCACAGAATACAGGTTTTAAAGGAAATAAGCCATGTGAAGTCTAGGTTGAAAGAGAGAGGATGAAAGAGAGAAAGCCTTAGAAAAAAGATGAAATAATGCCCTTAGACAATGATAAATGGAAGGGTAGATGGAGACAAGGCACAAAGAGGAAAGTGAAAGAAGAAAAATTAGAGAACAGTTCTGTTAAAGGTCAATTTAACCTTCACATCAAAGTTTAACTCAATTTCCTGGATACATTTTGAGGTTAGTAATATTGTATTAACTTAGTTTTCTGTGACTGTAGCTAGAATCCAAATGTGATTCTTATGAGTGCAGAGAACAGAACACTGTGTAGCTGGCTCATAGGTTTTTGACAGTTTGTGGTCACAAGCAGTCAGCAATCACCACAGCAATCTCATCAAATTGGTGGGACAGTGCACACCTATAATCTAGCATGGAAGAGGATTAAAATCCATCATATGCAATGAGGAAGGCTTTGGTTTGGAAGAATTTCTCCTTCGTTCCCAGTTCAGGAGAACAGTAAAACTTTCAGATTTCGTGATTTCCAAGAAACTGTCCTGGCTTAGAAATTCTAAGTTCAAGTCACGGCTCAGCTGCTTCTTAAACACAACTTTGTCTGGCTTGCCTAGCTCCCATGAGTCTGTTTGCACATCTGTGAAAAACAGCTGTCTCATATGATTTTGTAAAGATTTTGAAAGAACAAGTATAAGAGTACTTTAGAGTACTTTATTATTTAGCTTAGATTTATTTCATCAGTCATGTTGAGTCGTTTTTTTTTTTAGAAATTAACAACTAAGCTTATTCTACTTAGTATTAAACACATCGTTCCTAGGAAATATTAAAATTAACATGAATTGTAAGTTTTGTCTGCACCAGTCACATGTAACAGACCTCACAGGCTAGCACATTTAATTCTCAAACATTCATTGATATGGGTTTTGCTGCTCCCTCAGTTTATTAGAGAGAGGATAACTTAGAACCTGGGCACATGTGGTTTACTGGAAATATGCCCAAGGTCATAATACTTGTCATGGATACTTGTCTTTATTTCACTGAGACAGTCCAAATTCATAGGTTTTATTTGTCTGAAATTCCTTACAGTATCCCTCTATACTACCAGAAGGGAAATTGTTTATATTCTTTCAAAATACTATTTAGTCAGTCACAAATCCTGTTTTCTTAAAATGTGAAGATTTATGCTACAAACATATTCCAAATTTCTTATGGTTTACAGTATAGAATGAATTATATAAATTAAATGGAACTATGGAAAATTAAGTTAATATCTGGATCATCTGTTCAATAATACTTTATCTATCTGTCTATATCTCTATCATATACCTTATTTTTAGAGAATGTCACTCTTTTAGTAGTGAATTGATTTAGGAAGTCACATTCATAATTGTGCCATAAATTTGTAAATTCATTAATATCTAAAAATCATACTAATCTCTTTTTTATTCCTTTAGCTGAAATCTGCATTTCTTAATAACAGGTACATTTTGAAAGGGACAGCATATAGAAACTTAGACACATATGCCTATATATGAATGAATTTCTTCAGCAACTCTCCCAGTAACAGATTTTGAAGAACCAATGAATCGAGTGATTTTTGTGTGCCATAGGTCAAGGGTGAACATGAATCATCAACGTGATATGAAGCCTGTGAGAGTGCACGCTGACGGCAGCAATAATACACATTCCCTGCGCTCCAGTTTGGCTAGCGGCCTGCCTTGCCCTCACTGCTTTCTCATCCCCACCAGGAGATGGAAAGTTCAGTAGGAATTGGAGTGTTTTAAAAAGATTCTAAAATAAACTTCAAATACTTGTTTAGAGAATTCAAGTGATTTAAGTAAGATGTGACAATGGATGAAAAAGTGACTGTTCAAAGTGGTATCATTCCCCTAAAAGAGCTATTGAAAAGCGATTACTTTCATTTCAGAAAGCGACATTCTCAAATTTGAGTCCTGAATCAGGGTTAGGAACCTGGTTTACTCATTCAGCTCCAGATGGAAGATAATATGATATAGACAGAAGACAATTAAGGTTCATGGTGAATCCCTTCAGTTGTGCTCATCATTGTTTTAGGAGCTTTGGTAGTCTTTTATACACATAGACACAAGTGAAAAATTTGATTTTTTATTTCCTTAGTCACCTGAAAAAAATATTATTTTCTTTTACTCTGTGTTCCATATTTTAGCCCACAATTTGGAGCTACTTTCTGGTCATAGCACAAATCTATTTGGTAATTTTGATAATTTGCCAAATTTGAACATGTTACTTGTACTTCTACATTAACTCAATCAGGCACTCAGGAAAAATACCTCAAAATAACATAGTCTAAAAGCTATGCAATCTGCAACAAATTCTCTATCCATTTTACAACTTGTGAAGGTAAAACGAACATTGGCATGGCAGAGGCAAAAAGGAATAGGATGGAGAGATCTCACCATTTCATCTGACTTATCATTCAGTGTTATCACTATTTATATACAATATTGACTCCCCATCCAGTGTTGTCCTTCATACCATCTTTTTTTTTTTTTGTTAATCTCTTGTCCAAACCTCAAGTAAAAGCCAGTGGTCAGATTTGTCATCCACTCCTCTATCACTATTGGATAAGATTGAACACATGGGGTTGAAGCTCTGTGAGAGTTATCAGCACCTGTGGAGTTCTAACGAGACCCATACATCATTCTAGAACTATTGAACATTTATGTGTAATGGAAGTAAATTTGGATAATATAATTGACACTTTCTTAAAGTCTAAGTAGAAACTCAGCTAATAACTAATAAATAGTATACAGTCTTTAAAAAGTAAAATTAGATACTGTATTATCTATCCATGAGATGACACTACTTCTAAAGTGCAACTTTTTTTCTGGGCCATTAATTTTATTGACATATATAAATATATTTGAATTTCAAAATTTGAAAAAATGAGGTAAGATTACCACGTACATTTTAGACATAAAAGTTCAATGGATATTCCCAAATGCAGATACAAAATGTGTCATCCCAAAGTGTTCTTCCAAGTCCTACTGTGGTAATTTTCTCACATTCCAGAGCAGGTGTCTCCTTCAGAATCACTATAGAGCTGTTTCCCTTTTCAAGAACTAAATAAAAATGAATTTATCCGGGTGGTACTTACCTATGAGTGATGCTTTTCACTAAAATAACACTTTGCGGATTAACCCATGTTATTAGGTAAATAATAACCACGTTATTAGTTCATTCTTAATTATTTTTGGCGAGTAAGATAAGTTTTGGCATAACATAAACTGTTCACCTTTTCACCTACTGATGCACATTTAGTTATGTTTCTAGTTTCTGTTTATTATAAACAAAGCTGTCATAACATTATGTGCAAGTCTTTGTTTTGACGTTCTTTTGCATTTTCTTGGGTATACAGTAGAATTAGTGGATTTTATGTATTCTATTTTTAAGAAATTGGTAGATTATTTTTCTAAAACTATTGTACTGTCTTATATTTCTTGAACAAATAATGAAACCATAAATAATAGGTACTCTCAGTCTCATAATGTTATACATTCTAGGAGGTATAGAATAATAGCTCTTTGGTTTCGATAGTATTTCATCATAATTTGAATTTCCCTTTTACTATTGACAAATGAATGAATAGATTTTCAGTTAGCCATTGACCATTTATTTATTGTTTTTGAAGAATTTATTCAAATATTTAGCTTAGTTTTATTAGAAGATTTTGCTGTTATTATTGAGTTGAACGATATATACACTCATTCATATCAGAGATACCATCTGAGAAATAAATGCCCCTTTAGGCGATTGTGTGAGTTTAGAACATCAGATGTATTTTCACAAACCATGATGGTATGCTACATGCAGAAGTTATATGGTATTATCAGTTGCTTGTCGGCTATAAACTATATGGCACATTGTTGTACTAGGTACTGTAAGCATTTATAACATGATGGTAAGAATTTTTGTATCTAAGCATGTCTAATCATGGAAAAGGTACAGAAAGAATAATATCCTTTATAAAAATTGCAAAATTAAACCCCTGGCTAGGGCATTTATATGAAAGGTGTTTGCAAGACTGGCAGTGACTGGACAAGTCAGAGTTAGTGCTGAGGGAATGTGCGCACTACTGTAGACCTTTTGAATGCTTTACACTTAGGCTACATTAAATTTGTACTTTTTTCTTTTTGCTGCAATAGATTAATCTTAGCTTACTCTAACTTGTTTACTTTATATACTATTTAATTTTTTAAACACTTTTAAAATTATTTTGTAAAGACAGCTTAAACAGATATTGCACAAAATATTTATCTTTATTCTGTAAGCTTTTTCTATTTTTAAATTTTAATTATTTTTGCTTTTTTTAATTAAAACAACAGCATAAGCACACACACTAATCTAGTCCTACACAGAGTTATGGTCATTGGTACTGCTGTCTTCCACCTGTATATCTTGTCCCATTAGCAGGTCTTCCTTTTTCTATGATAACAATGTTTACTGCAGGAATACCTCTTAAAGGACCATTCAGAGGCTGTTTTGCAGTTGACATCTCCTTTGTTTTTATAAATAGAAAGAGTACACTCTAAATAAGAATAAAAAGTGTGATATAGTACATATACAAGCAAGCAAAATGGTCACTTATTATCAAGTGTTATATACTATATACTGTATATAATTTTATACTACTGGCAGAGTAGTGAGCTGTTTTCATCATCATCACCACTAACATGCGAGCAATATATTTCACTGTAACTTCACTATTACCAGGATGTCACCAGGTGGTAGGAATTTTTCAGTTCCATTACAATCTTATGGGATTCACATCCCACATGCAATTTGTCATTGATTGAAACATTATATGATGATGCAAATTGCATATTTTAAAAAATATAGGAGACATGTCCTTGGGATAAATAAATGCATATAATATTTTATAATATGATTACATGTTATGATTTTTCTACAACAAAGCATGAAGCTCATATATTTAAAAAATAGTTTCTGTAAATTTAGCTTATATACTCAAATCTGAGATCAAGTGATTTTGATTTTGGTGTGTAGTGTCTGGTAGGGTAGAGTTTCCCTTCTGCTTTCTTAGGTAGATATACAGTAATTATAGCATCTTTGTACCTTTGTTGAGGATTAATGGAGCACACATGTGTGGCTCTATTTCTAGGCCTTCTACTATGCTTATATGATAATTTTGGTTGAATAACATGAACAGTGCAGCAAATACTGTGAGTGAAGTTCTCTAACGTTCTTCTTTTTGAAACCATTTTGCTTAATACACTTGTTATGTATGTCTACATACAATTTGTAATTATCCTTTTAACTCCTATCATTTAGTTTGAATTTTGTCTGAAATTACACTAGAGCTATTGATCCATTTTGAAAGAATTGTAATAACAATGTTGAATTTTTCAAACATGAGCATGGTACATATCTGCACTTATCTTTGTTAGCATCTATCTCTATATCACTAAATTATCCTTGCAACTTTTTCCACATATGTTCTTAAATACACCATTAGTGTGAGATGTTATTATGTGTGATGGTTAGTAATATTTGTCAACTGGACTAGGCTAGAATATCCAGTGATTCATCAAACACTAACATGATACTCCTGTGCATTTCATTGTTGTGATGAAGAGCTGGCTTTTAAAGAACAATATTCTGGATAATATAGGTAGACCTGATCCAATTAGTTGAAGACCTTAAAAGTGAATTGAGGTTTTTGCTGACGGTGTCCTGCTGTAGCCAGTGGCATAGCTCTTGCTCAATTTCTAGTGCAAAGTTCCCGACAGCCAGGACAATGAATTCTGCATTTGCTAGCCAAGATGAAATTAATCAGCTGAGGCAATCCCTTGCAAAATCAATCAATCTCTCTCTCTTTCTACACAGACACACACACACACACACACACACACACACACACACACACTGTGCCTCCTACTTAGTTGGCTGGTTGTATCTCTGCAAGAGACTGAAGCATATTGTATATTCTACTTTAAACATCATTTTCAAAAGTTCTTAACTAGCTATGGTGGTAAAATTGAATGTTTATAATTGACTGTTTCTACAACTTACTCAAATTGCTTATTAATTCAATTAGTTTTTAAAATTTTTATTTAGGATTTACTATATACATTGTGTGTATACAATAATATTCCCATCAAGTATAGGTAG
The DNA here is from genome assembly GCA_004027875.1 of Aplodontia rufa. NCBI lineage: Eukaryota > Metazoa > Chordata > Mammalia > Rodentia > Aplodontiidae > Aplodontia > Aplodontia rufa. Next base: position 45,362 of record PVKS010011947.1, on the reverse strand, counting down.
TTTTAGGCCAACTTTTCTTTTTTATTTCCATATATTTTATACTTTTCTTTCTTATATAAGGACAGTCTATGATCTTGACAGGAACCAAACGTTTAACATTGGTATCCTTCCACCAAGGTGAGAATTAGTGATATTCTGGGAACTGTTTTTTTCTTGCCATTAGTCTACTATAAATCACTCCAGTTCTTCCTTTTTAATAAGCAAATCAAGTGGAGGATGATTTATGTCCAATTAAATAATAGGGTTTCCACTTTTCCCATAGTGATCCCCATTGCTTGCCACAATCTGTTAATCAGAATATGAGGGTCTTATCTTTGCTAATCCAAAAAGTCAGGTGTCTGTTATTGTCACCTGCTTATCAAGAGTGCTGTGAAAGGCTGTGAGTGGTCTGAGATCTTTTAGTGCTTCCCAGCTACCAGGTTATATCTCCGTTTTATGAATGCTGGCAGTAAAAATGAGACTCTTGGGTCAGAGTCAAAGAGCTTTATTACTCACAGCAATAGAAGTAACCAGAGTATTAGATTTTTCTTGTCAGATTCCCTAAACTCTAATAGCCACAGAGAAACATGAGGAGACCTAGATGATGTCTATATGTGTAGTTGGTTGTGTTGCAGGTGGGGGAGACTACATTACATAATGTGAATCTTTCATAATGTGAGGTAGCACATTTGCCCTTTACTCCAAAGGGAATAAGTATCTTTATATAACTGAAAAGTAAGTAAACCTGCCTCTACTCAAGAAGGAGACATTATTTTCCAAGTTTTTTTTGCTGTACAAACACTCCTGAAAGTGCATTCAGAGAAAAGGCAGTCTGTTCTTCTACTTTTAGACAGGCAAACATGTGAGAAACTTAAGGAGAATTCTCAGTGTGAAACTGGATGAAAGTTAATAATGCAAATATTTGTAACAGAATTAGGAACACTATAGTTTTCACCTTAGTGTTGCATCTGAAATCACATGATGATTGTAACATTTATTGAAAATTGTATATTAGTCAACTGCTACGTGCTAAACAATGTCACACATGCTTCAGGTGGCAGTTGATATTTGCCAAAGAAAATCATTCCTTTGTCTTTCATTTTTTAATATTACTTATTTTTATTATTACTGTGGGTCAAACTACCCAAACCATCATTCTAAGAATCAACTATGGAGGAAACAGAATCAAATAAGAAGCTATAAGACACGTATGTATAAACACAGAATAAATGCACAAAAGAAAAAATTCCTTCTCAGCACGAGTCTAAAACCACAATCTCAAATAAATAAAAATAAAAAACTATTGCCAAAGACTGCAGTTGACAAAAAAAAATCAGATACATAAATTTGTTTAATGGAATAATTCAAGAAATATTTATTTTTTTATTTATTTATTATTCATTTACTTATTTATTATTCATTCAAAATAGTCTTACATATTGGAGTGAATCGTTGTTACACCTTCATGAACTCATGGATAGTAACAAAGCAAGTCAAGTCTGAAGCCAGCCAATGATCTCCCTGCTTTGATTTCCCCCTAATCTTATGTTTCCCTTACTTTACCCCATGCTTGTTGGGCTTCTCATGGAAGTCGAAGGCTCCACACTGGATTGTATACCCCCTAAATCCCTCCTTCCAGGTGCTTTTATACTCCTTAATCTCTTAGTCATGGTTCCCCTGCTCCTTTAAAAATTCACCCATGTTGAGGATATTATTAGCTTAGCCAACTTCCAGTCTGTTTCTGATTGCATTCTAGCTTCCACATATGACAGAAAATTTTCAGCCCTTGAGTCTCTGAGTCTTGTAGATTTCACTCAGAATAATTTTTTGCATCTCCATCCATTAGGCTGCAAATGCCATGATATCATTCAAGAAATCAGAAATTCTGTTCCATTCACAATATCTTCAAAAAGAATAAAATACTTGGGCATCAACCTAACAAAGGATATAAAGGACCTCTATGATGAAAACTATTGAAGATCAAAAAAAAAAAAAAGAAATTGCAGAAGACCTGAGTAGATGGAAAAACATTCCATGTCTTGATTAGGCAGAATCAATACAATCAAAATTGCCATTCTACCAAAAGTCCTATACAGATTCAATGCAATCCCCATCAAGATACTAATGACATTTTTTACAGATATAAAAAATGCAATTCTCAAATTCATATGACATAAAAAAGGCCAATAATGAACAAAACATTACTAAGCAAGAAAGAGGAAGCAGGAAGTGTCACAATTCCTGGCCTGAAATTATACTATAGGGCTATAGTAACAAAAACAGCATGGTATTGGTATCAAAGCAGAAATGAAGACCAATGGAACAGAATAGAAGATACAGAAACAAACCCTCAAATCTTTATCCATCTGATATTTGACAAAGGGGGAAAAGCATAGTGTGGAAGAAGAACAGCCTGTTGGACATATGGTGCTGTAGAAACTGGACAGCCATATGCAGACAGCTGAAATTGGATCCTTACCTCTAACCCTGCACAAGAATCAAATACAAATGGTTCAAAGATCTGGAAATTAAAACAGCAATTACACAATTGTTTGAAGAGAAAATAGGATCAACACTAAACAACATAGTTGTCGGAGCACAAAAATTAAAGCCAAGAATAAATGAGTGGGATGCCATTAACTAAAAAGCTTCTGCATAGCTAAAGAATTACGCAAGAGAAGGAAGAAGAACCTACAGAATGACAGAAAATCTTTGCTTGCTACAACTTGCAAAGAGGACTAATATCCAGAACACACAAAGAACTAAAAAACTCGAGTACCAAACCCACAAATAATTTAGTCAATATATGTGCTATGGAACTAAATAGAAGCTTCTCAACAAAGGAAGTCCAAAAAGCCGTAAACATATGAGAAAATGTTCTACATCACTAGCAATCAGAGAAATGCAAATCAAAACTTCACTGAGATTCTACCTCACTCCTATCAGAGAGACAAAAATGAAGAATATGAACAAAAAACAGATGCTGGGTGTGTTGTGAGAAGAAAGGAACACTATCACATTGTTGGTGGGACTGCAAGCTTGTATAGCCACTCTGGAAAGCAGTGTGACAACTCTTCAAAAAACTAGAGCTCAAATCACCTTATGACCCAGCTATCCCTCTCCTGAGTATTGTCCCAAAAAAGCTAGAATCAGCATATTACAGAGACACAGCAATATTTATAGCAGATCAATTTACTATAGCTGAACTATAGAATCAACCCAGATGACCCTTACTGGATGAATGGATTAAATACTGTGATATATATCTATACACATGCATATATATATATGTATATATATATATACACACACATACACACACACACACATATATATACACACACATATATATGTATACACTATATATATACACACATATATATACACATATATATGATGGATAGTTATATATATAAATATATATAATGGGTATTTTTATATAGATATATATAATGGATGTATATATAATGAAGTTCTACTCTGCTATTAGTGAAAATGGTATTATGGCATTTATCTTTTCATTTAAAGAAGACTGAGTCCCTTAGAATTCTCCAAATATTACAATCAAATCTAAATGAAGGAACTGAAAACAAGCAATTACATTTAATTTGAAACTGGAACTTAACTCTGGTAGAGAAAACACATATAACTCCAAATAGCTCCTTTTCATCGCTAACACTGATGAGCCTCAGGGAATTAATGCTTCCTAGCTCTTCCTGTGACCACAAATGAAAAGGTTACTATTACAAAATGTATGTTTGTGCTTAGGTTACACTACTATTAATTTGGAAAACACACATGATATTACCCTATAGAGATGATTGTGTGAAGATTCCCTTACATCAGAATAAAAGACAATTTAACACATTTGTTTAGATATAACTAAAAAATCATCCCCTACTAGTAATAATGCTTATTAATTGTTTTCTTCTCTCCTTCAATTACTGCCTTTATCTTTGTGTTTTTATTCATGGCTCTGGAATGAAATTTCAAGTTCATTTGGCATTTACAACATTTTAACCTGACACTGAGAAATATTTATAAAAGTAAATAATATTTTCTTTGATTGTGTAATCTTATTTTCTAGAAAAAATATGTGAGAAACAATGTAACAAATATTTGTATTGTCAGCTGAAGAAATATTTGAAAAAGCATTGTTAATAAATTTGCTTTTACAAATTTTAATGATATAATTAAACTATCAAAAAAGGAAAATATTTAGTGAAGTAATTTACTTGAAAGATAAAAAATAGTGTAGTTATGCTTGGATTCAGTGCATAACTACACTACATAAATTTTAGAATAAATAACTGAAAACATGAAATCATTTTTAATATTTTAACTTTATCATTGACTTTAATTTATTCATTAAAATAGTCAAATATTTGTATATTTTGAATAAAATTATGTTAATTTTTTTATACTTTACATTTTTACTGTTAATTGAATATTAACGATGTGGATATATTTATTGTACCCAAGCAACTTATGGCATTGTTCAAAGGTAAGAATAAATATGCATAGAATATGAGCATAATATTTCATAAGTTCTGTTGGGTTGATGTACTCAGCCCCTCGCTAGCAGGGAACCAGGGACCCCCTTCCGTGGCGGGAAAGGTGAGTGCGCTGTGGTGCGGGTTCCCCAGCCTTACCCGAAGGCAATCAGACACTGCAGGGAGTCAGGTCAAGCAGCAACTCATTTATCAGCAGTCACACTCAAGCTTATATAGAAATCCAGCGAAAAGAGGAAGTGCATGGAGCCTATAACAGTAAAGGTCAACTTGTTTTTATGTTTTTTATGGGACCAAAAGGCCTGTCAATCTGGTGGTGCTTGATTGGCTTAGGCCTTCCTGCACTCACAAGGTTGGCCCGCCCTCCCCTGGGCTCCTCAGCGTCATCCTTGTTGTACCCTATAAAGTACTTTTCATATTTAATTTCTAATTCAGAGTAGCAGTTGATCATTAGCAAAATTCTCAAAATCCCCAAACTTGTAACACCTCATATTTTTTTGTGTTGGGAACTAAATTAATTTTATTTGAATCTCTAATTATGTGGTACCTCAGTTTAATACTATTGTAAAAATGTGAACAGGGTATGCATGACTTTATAGTCCATTGAAGGGACACATGCATCCAGATGTCTTAATTCATTTTGTACTATTCTAACAAAATACCTGAGACAGTAATTTCTAAAGAACAGTGTTATGGAGACTGGGGATTTACTGCCCAAATTTGGTGAGTGGTTTCTTGCTATATTATTCTGTGAGAGAAAACAAAAGGGCAAGAGGGTGCAGATGTGACAGAGAATGGGGACAAATTCATCCTTTTTAGAGATGAGGAACCAACTCCTGTGTTAACAGCAGAATTCTCATGACATGGATACCTCTTAAAGGTTCCACCTCTCAACACTGCTGCATTGGGGATTAAGGGTCCAACACACTGAAATTTGGGGAACATTTTGAAATTATAGCAACTGATAATTCCAATTGAATTTGGCAAGTACTAAATAAGATTTCTATAAATAGTGTTTATGAAAATAGGGAGATGGTATATAAAGGATCCTCATATAATCAGGAAATTCTTTTCAAAAGGTAGGATATTTCACCTGGCAAATGGTTTATTAGATAAGATTAGGAGATATGTTAGAAGTAGGAGTAATATCTAAATATCTGTTAAGATTTTAAACAAGAAATTAAGGGTATTATATTTTGTCTGAAAGATAAAACATGGTAGAGGAGATACTTTTAAGTTATTAAGATAAAAATAGTTTAAAAACAGCTTTATCAATCTATTTTAACATTTTTTAAATGCATGACCCTCATAGATTTAAACTGTATTTTATTCCAATATTTCATTTTTGTTTTCCAATAGTATAATTTTTATTAACAAATCATACTTTGGAAAATAATAAATGAATTAGAAGTAGATTTCCTATCTTTAATTATCTTGGACATTTCTGGCTCCTTCCAGAATAGTGAGTTGTAACTGGCTACCTATTAACACATCCAAAAGAAAGTCAATGGGAAGTATGAAACATATTTTCAGGTACTAGTTAAGAAAGAAAACAAGGGGCTGGAGCGGTAGCGCAGTGGTTGCAGTGCTTGCCCGGAATGCATGAGCACAAGTACCTGAGTTCAAACTCCAGCACCACAGACACAACAACGTATGCAGCAATGAAAACCAAGTGTAAAACTAAACAAAATTAATTCTCTCTCTATCTCTCTCTCACTGTCCCTCTCTCTTTAAAAAAGGAAGAAAGAAAAAAGAAAACAAGGGGCTGAAGCAGTGGCTCAGAGGTTATGGAGCTTGCCTGGTGTGCGTGAGAGCATGAGTTTCAAATCCTAGCACCAGGTTCATAACCATGTGTCAAAGCAATGAAAGCTACAAGAAAATCTCAATAAAATTGATTCTTTCTCTCTCTCTCTCTTTCACTGTCCCTTCACTTTAAGAAAGAAAGAAACGAAACAAAGAACAAAAGAAAGAAATTAAAAATCTTTTAAGATGACTTCAGGGTGTATGGTACCTGTTCCTGTCATCTAGGTGGATGGCTGCAGCTTGGCACAGAAAGCAGCCGGTAGATCGGAGATGGGCAATGCTTAGTGGGATGTGATATCACTTTACATCACCTTCAGAGAACTTTCACACATCCAAGGTCAATAGTAAAACCCCCAAAAGAGACGTAAGTACCATGTTAGGCATCCTTCTATGGAGGAATAGTTGATGAAATAATGTGTGGATTGCCTAACTGCCTCCAGGAATTCCCATTGCTCTTGTGCTTACTCTAATTTCTAACTGTTGACAGATTACTCCTTAAGCTGATATCTCTAAAAAATAAAGGTGCATCCTGAGGAGTTATCGGTGGAGTGGCAGCAAACATTCTGTCATATATGCGTTATGCTTGCAGGGCAGACATACCAGGGCCAGGACTTCAAAATCTATTCCCTGCATGTACATCTGGTTTTCCCAAGGACAGTATGAATTCACAACAAAATAATATTATACCAAACAAACAGAATACTCCTGAGGAAAGAGCAATCTGCACAATGCATTTCATGAGAAGCAGATGCAGTAAAACCAATAGATTAGAATTCTAATTGACAAAGTTATTTAATTTAAGCAAAAATATATATTCTATTAACAAAAATAAGATGGGAGATACATGAAATATCAAGTAGAAATTTTATGTTTCAATCACACTGTATTTGAAATTGAGTATATATATATATATTTATCTGAGGAGGTAGATAAATGGTAACACAGGTATACAAAACATTTTAGGATGGATACAAGTGGAAAATAAATTAGTGGGCTAAAAGTCTCAATTGAGCAAATTTTCTAGAAAAATAGCAGAAAAAAGTGATAGAAAATATAGAAAAAATATATTGAGGAGAGATGTACACAGGCCCAGATAATCCAACCAAAGGAAAAAAGATGTTGAAGAATAAAACATTTGAGATGCTAAGGAACACAAATTTCCAAAAATCAAAGGAGGATGAAACTTTTCAAATTAAAATGACAAATGCATAAAACATGATAATAAAATTTCAAATGCTGAAGAAAAACAGAGGACCTTGTTTAAAGAAACAAAAATCAAATTTACCTTAAACAACTTAACAGCATCTCCAAGTATTGTAAAATAAGAAGTTAATATTTACAAATCATTGAAGAAAGGGTATTCTGATTATTGAATGTGACATCTAGCAAATGTATCAATTATATATAAGAGCATGATAATAGCATCATCATACCTAATTAATCTTATTAACCTTAAAAGTTTTTCGAGGCAAAAATCGGTCCCAAAATATCATTGCAATAAAGAAATAAATTGATATTCTGGAAAGCAAGGATGACTGCATATTGTGGTAAAGCTTATCAGTGTCTTAAAGTAATGACTAAAGAGCTGGAACAATGGCTCAGTGGTTACGGCGCTTGCCTGGCAAGTGCGTGTACGTGGGTTCGAACCCCAGCACCATGTACACAACAAAGTATGGGGGGCAATAAAATCCACAAGAAAAGCTAAATAAAAATTGTTTCTCTCTGTCTCTTCTCTCTTGCTGTCTCTCAATCTTTCAAAAAAAAAAAAAGAAATGATTGAAAAATAAGTCAAAAATATAGAAAATATAAGAACAATTAACATCTATGAATAAGCGAATATTTACAAAATAGGGGAGGAAAAGACCAAATTAACCATGAAAGATTGTTAACATATTTTCTTGTTCTCCTCATAATTTTGTTTTATGATATAAATGTTTTGTTTGGTTTTCTATTTTCCTTATTGGAAAGAATCAAATACACTCTTGATCTATTTTGCATTAAACGCACAATCTTTCTTAACTTTGCCTTATCAGTTTCCACTGGAATGACAAAAAAAAAAAAAGGAAATAAAAAAGAAAATAAAGATAGAGAAATGGTGTTCTTTCTACTCATAGATAGACAAACCAACAGAAAGAACTCCAGGAGTATCTTTGTCTGTTGTTATTCTCCTTTTCAATTCAACTATTCTCAAACTACACATCATCTTCACAAAAACACCTGGTCAGATGGCCTACTGCTACCCAGTTTAACTATGGTGGTGGAGCCTGAATCTACATCAGAAAACTTCCTACCAATTATTCCTATGGCCATTTAATAGTGGATTCATTTAAGTACATCTTTTTTATTTCTTTGGAACCTAAATATGTTTATCTATAAAATAATATATAACTTTCTGGCATGCTTTCAACAGTTCTTGTAAGATTTCTATGACTCTATTTTACAAATCAAAACAAGCTACTGAAAATAGCTTGCAAAATTATATGCCCTAATAATATTATTTCCAATTTCACAACATACGTTAAAGGCAATATCTTGGCAATGTCTTTACATATTGAATCTCTCTTCCTAATTGACTAATCGCTAATTGTTTATTTGTTCACTTTAATTGAAAAATATCATTTCAGAAAATTTCAGTCCCTGATGAACCTGACGTCAATTTTAGAGACTTATCACAGAGTCACTCATTAAATACTGGGCTAACTTTTAAACATCCAAAGAGAAATGTGAACCCTCAGGGAAATTCAAAAAGAAGATTGAGAGGGATTTATACATACGGTAAAGAAACTATAGAAAGGAAAATTAAAGGAAGGCAATGGAAAGAAAATAAAAAAGAAGGGAAGGGAAAGGAAGGAGAGGAAAGGAAGGGAAAAAGGAAAAAAGAATGGCAGGAAGTGATTATTATTGTTCAGTAAGATAGTCCATCTATGAAATGATACAACAGAGACATAAGGGGTCAACAGAATCCAGAAAAACTTTAAATTGCCCCAAAACTGCTACAGACTTAGAAGAGCAATGGGTTTTTAAATGTTTTATCTGGCAGGCATTCTCCTAGGTTATTGTTCTTATATTTCTAATAACCTGTAATTCCTTCTGAGTGGTATCTTACAAATGCAGTGTATAAATAATTAAGTGGGTGTTGCACAGTTGTTATTCTATGTAATCCATTAACATTTGTTGATTCTATAAAAGTCTATTTTATTCCCCCTTCCCATGTGAACCCTTATACTTTCCTATTTAGTCCAGTCAGTACTTTGATATTTATTTATTCTCAGCAGACAGATTTAGCTTTGAATAAATGCAATAACGATTATAAAACATCCCCACTTTTTCTTATATTGAATAAATCAGTTCACATATGATGTACTGACTTTATTAGTAGTAGACTTGCTTGGTTTAAAATTAAATCATTGACTACCTTTGTAGATGGTCTACTACATCACCTAATAGATGACATACATGAATGTGTGTATGTGTTAAGCATAGTAAGATTACATGTAATTGTATGCGAGGTACTGCTTTGGGTATCTGAAATACCCAAGATATGAATAAATCAGACATTTATCTTATTCTTGAGAATTAATTTGTAATCCAGTATAAGAAATAGCTTATAATGAAGAAATACTACATAAACTGGGTGCAGTGATAGAAATGAAAATGAAGGATTTGCAAGAAAGTTAATCAAGAAAAACCTTTAGGATGAGATAATACTTGAGAAGCAATCTACATTACTAAATAAAAATATCTAATATCTACAACATGACAAGGAGGATTATGTAGTGTGTTAGCAGGCAACACAGTCTGGGGAGGGAAGTTTGGCTTGATTATCTGGTTCAGTTGGTGGGGAGGGCAGTAAGAATACAATCAGGATTAAGTGCACAGTTATCTTGTTGTAAGAAATCATGAAATAGCAAAGTTAATCATTGCTAAAGGATAACTTGAATGAGGTATGCATTAAAGGCAAGACTCTGGGGAACAAGTGTCTATTACATAGTGAATAGAGAAGAACTTGGGAATGTCCTTCAACACAGAGAATATAAGAAATGTCTGTCAAACTGCTCACATATAAAAGGTAAAAATTTTGCAAATGCTATGGACTGAAGCCTTGAGACATTCACCATCTGCACTAAGATATTGAAATAGACCTCTGTCTTTAAGGATATATAATTTACTTTAAGGATGCATAATTTGCTTTTAGTAATGGGTGACTGTCACCAGTTGCACTCATAGTCTTGCTGTATATTTAAGGTACCATGAACTACTCTGAGAAAGTGTGAGAAAGAACAGGAATCTTAAAATCAGAATCAAGTCTTTGAGGAAATGTCAGAAGACATGGTAGAGCCACACATTCCAGCTCACCCAAAGTAGGCAATTATTACCTGTTTGATCAGGCTGTCTGTCCCTATCTAGAAGATATTCAAAAAGCTTATGCTTAAGTATCAACCCAAGAGTCTTTGATTGGATTGGCTTGGAGTGTGGTATTGACATCCACATCAATAATTTCTAAGCTCCACAGATAATTATAACACACACTTAGGGTTGAGACACACTCTCTTAGAAAGGATTTTTTGTTTGATTGTTTCTGTTGTTCATTAATGAGCAAATCTGTAAAGCTGGGGATGATCTTAATATCTTCTTGGTAGAATGAAACCTTTTGTTATCTATAGCATCATTAAGCTGAGATACCAAATATTCCTTAGTATTAATAAATCAAAAGAATCCAAAGAGCTTGAAAGAGGAGAATGTTGGAATGACTTTAACATAAGTCCAACCATTAGTCAAATATATTACCTTTTCCAAGTCAATGCATTTCCCCTTTACTAAATGGATTTATAAATTACTTGCTGGATAGGATTATAAGAGAATTAAATAAATTAATGCCTTAAGGGGCTAAGAAAATTAGTTTATATATATTTCACTAGATATATAAAACTGTTAGCAATAATTATGATGAAGTTCATAATGTTGAAGCAGGAGTTTTAAGATGAGACTGGATTTTCTCCTTCCACTAAGGAATGGAGTTTGGGCTGGACTGCAGATCTCTGCACCAAAATAGCCTGTTTTTAGCATTGGCAGCTATTTCCAGTTAAAACTGGACATTTGGCCTGGCTGCAGGTCTCTGCAGCCAAAATAGTGTTAGTAGCTACCCAGTTAAATGCTGGGTTTCTGCCCTTCCTCAATTGGTAAGCAGCACATTGTAGCTCTTAGTGTGGCAGAACACCATGGTATCTGGGGACCAATTTTCTTCTAGGTTTGTCTTATAAATTTGAAGAATAAAATTCACAGACAATCACAAAAGGAAAGACTAAAAGGAGTAGGATTTGTTTAAAGAAAAAGAATACAGTCTCTGCACCGTGGAGGGGTACCTGAAAGCAGGCCAGGGTTTATAGTGGCTTGGGGTTTGAGATTCAGTTAAGATTTAGGTACAGCAAGCATTGAGAAAAGTACCAACATCATCGGTCAAGATCAATGTAAAACAGGCATTGAAACTGAGCACCAAAATCATTGAATAAATCTATGTAAAACATGTAACAGATCTTTCCTAGTCCCCATAAGTGTTCACCCCCACTTTTCAGTTCCTACAGGTGAGCCTCATCATCTTTTGCATTTGAAAGCGCTGAGCATGCTCATTAATCTCACTTTACCCCTAAGTTTAGAGGTGTGGCTGAACGGGGCTCATTAACCTGACCACTTAGCTATTCTACTATCCATTCTAATCTCACTCAATGATAATGATGACACCATGAGGAGAAAATTGGAAATCCTTTATCAAGACCCTAAGAAATACATTGAGAGGTGGGGGTTGTATGACAACTTTACTGAGAAGCATTTCAGGCCAATACTTTCAAAAAATAAGAGACAAAATCCTAAGGTGTTAGAAGGAAAGAAATAACACCTTATGAACATTGGAACAATTATAATAGGAAGTAGAGGCAGTTATCATAATAAATTAAAATTATGGTCCACATTGATTTTTGCTTTAAGTTAATTGCTCATAAAATTGGTCATACTAAAATAAATGTCCTACATTGTTCTATTGGTTTATTAAAAAAAATCAAATAAGAGTTTGAGAATCATGATTTCACAGTTCCCATATCGTGATAGTCTGTTCACAGATAAAGAATGATTTGAGGACTGGAGCAGTGGCTCAAAGGTTACTCTGCTGGCCTGGCATACATGAGGACCTGGGTTTGCACCCCAGCACCACATACACAACTAAGTAAGTGTCAGAGCAATGAAAACTAGATGAAAAGCTAAATAAAATTCTTTCTTTTTCTCTGTCTCTCTGTCTCTCTCTTTTTCTTTTTTAAAAAGAATGACTTGAATGATGATGACTTATGGCTATTTATCAATTTCCCTGTGAACTTTGAAAACAAATACCCTGATCTTTAATGGGTATTGACACTCATTTCTGAACAACTAATTGGTCCTGCTTGCTACTTTCCACTGGTTTCAACGAAAGATTATGGCAACTGGGCCCAATGGAACATCAATCACTCTTGCTTTAAAAATTCTTGGTTAGGAATTTGGAATCCCCAGCAGTAGAGGATTTGTTCTACTGGCTTTCTGGTTCCTTCAAAAAGGTTTTCTTGTAAAATTAAGGAGCAAGAGGAAGATTCTGGATTTATTGGTTCAAAAAGCTTTTGGAGGTTTATAAAAATCATCTTTTGCAATAAATACGGAGGAAGAGGGTATTTATATATATGAATGATTACGAAGTTTCCCAGTAAAGAGGACCAATCACCTTTCTGTGAATGCAAGCCAGCCTTCTTTCACATCAATCTGTGCTAGCTGGAAGACATCACTTCCTCATGAAGGTGAAACTCATTTTCAACTTACAAGTTCCTGATATTCCAGCAACAGTGACCAAACAGAACCGGTGACACAATACCATATTCCTCTTCAAGGCTGTGGCAGTTGGATCACTTTGGACCTTTTCAGTTAAGAAGAGGCTTTTCCATTCTATCACAATGTCGTATGTGTGATACTTACACATTATCATGGCACTTTACGCCACAGTACTACTTGAAAATGTTATATTGGCAGTGGAAGAAGTAAGATGATAGTCTATGCCCATGTATTACTTTGTTCATTTCATGTTCCAGTTGATGCAGACAGAGCTGACTCACTGAAAAGGGCAGGGTGTAACATTTAGGAAAGACTTTGATGCTGCTCTACCTGATGAATTACATGTTCTCAGCAAATTGATGCTGTTTTTCCCACACCAGAAATGCATGTGTACATAACAGAAATGATAGAAAAGTAGGGAGCATGTTTTATGATATTTTCTAATGATTCTTTTCCAAAAATATTGCCTTTCCATCACTGTCCAGGGACATTGTTTGACTAAATGTTTTAGTCATAAAGAAAGTAATGATTCCAATAGGAGACAATTCTATTCCTATTGATTTGGAAGGTAAGATTCCACTTGATTCTTTTTGGCTTCTTTCTTGGATATGCATAATGCAAAAGGGAGAGGTTAGTGTTGTCTCAGGGAATTGAATGGAATTAAAAATTAGAGTTCAGATACGACTAATATGCTGGCAGCAAGGGGTCAGGTTGGAACAGAATTGAACTTTGAGATCTTTTTTTCATCCTGCTAATGAGCAGTGCAATATTGAACAGGAAGACTCCTCATTCACACCAAGACTCAAACAACAAGGTCTTAGCTGTGTTAGCAATGAAAGTTCCAGTCTTTTCACTGAATGAATAAATAACTCAGGCCACTTGGGTGTTGCTTGAAAATAAATTGAATGTAGGAATGCTTGAGATATTGTATCTCAAAAAGAGGCTACACCCTTGCAATCAGCTGCAGAACTGAGGACTTAACCACACTCACCGATTGCCTTCCTTTCATTTTACGCATATTTTACACATTTCAGGCAACTCCTTTTCTTTTCTTTTTAAACTGAGATTGAAATGAAAGTCAAAAAGGAGTAAATGTCATCAAGAAACCTAGCTCACGGTGTAGGACACTGTATTTAGTTGATAGTTTAAATATGTGTTCTTTGAAATGGAGATGGCAAACACATTAATAATAAATTATACATCTAAGTGTCACTATAAGAAAGTGGATGTATTTAGATTCAGGGTGGAAATGGCTTGGAATGAGATGGATCTCATTATAGCTTTTACTGTGTGCTCAGAAGTTTGTACATTTTGTGAACTTTTCAGAATTCCTACAAAGAATGATTCTGGTAGAAAAATAAGGATTGTTATTCATTATAAGATCCTGGAAGTTCACTTTCTGCCTAACCTCTCTCCCCACAAACATGTACACATGCACGCACACACACACACACACACACACACAGAAGTCATGAAAGATCAGGTCTGGGCACTCTCTTCCCCACTAGATACATAGAGCAGCACAATCAGTTCCTTGGGGAGGTTCAGTGGTGGTCCAGATGCTGCAGGCCTGACCAGTTCATGTGACTTTTTGTCTCTTTCCACCTAGAATCATGAATTTCAGCTCATTTTTTGACCTTCTATTTTGTCTTCTCAGTTACTACCAAAAAAACTCAACAGCATCCATTTATATACCAAAATTAACTGGCATCAGATCCAATTGTTTGCCATAAGATCATAATTATATACATATATATATATGTAAAGCTGAAATGAAATTGGATGTTGTTAAAAGGCATTTATAAAAATATAACCTTGTGGGCTGTAGCGGTGGCTCAGTGGTTATGGTACTTGCCTGGCATGTGCGAAGACTTGAGTTTGAACCCTAACACCATGTATACAACTAAGTGTTGGAGCAACAAAGGCTACATGCAAAACTCAATAAAATTGATTCTTTCTCTCTCTCTCACCATCCCTCTTTCTTTAAAAAAAATATAACCTTGTGGGAATGCTAAGTTAACCTGAGGTTGACTTCAGAAGTCATATACTGACACTGTTTCCTTTTTTTCAGAAGGAAAGCTGAAATTTAGAAATCATCAAAGGCACTGAATAGAAATAATTGGAACAATAACATATTAAACATTTACAATGCAGTAAGCAGTGACCCAACTAAGTACTTTGAATGCATAGTCTCATCTAACCCTAAAAATTATATTGAGAAAGGTATTAATTTTCATATGCATTTTTTATTTCTTTATTATTATTTTTTCATTGTATTTCTTTTACTTTGTTGGATTACCACCTACAATTATTCTTTGTATTTTGTTAATTTTAGCATTAGAATTTATAGTACACATTGTACTTATAACAATATCTCATTAAGTGATATCATAGCACTTCATGTAGAAATTAATTTATGTAGGGCTAGAGATATAGCTCAGCAGTAGAGGACTTGTCTAGTCCATTGTCTCTTCTCTTGGCCTTTTTCCTTGCCCTGTGCATTTTTATATAGATACAAATTATAAATTACAGTGTAATAATTTTTAAATTAAAATAAATGACAAATGAAAGATATTTGAACAAAAGATAAAATTGTATACATTCTACAGTTGCTACTCTTGGTATTCTTAATTATTTTGGAGGATATGGTCTTCTACCTTGTATCACTTTTTCCAGCTTATATGACTGCATTAAATATTTCCTACAGTGCAAGATAGTAACATAATTTCTTTCAATTTTGTATGTTTGAAAACATTCCTGATTAATTTTGAAAAATGCCTTCATTAGTATAAATCACAGGGCTGATAGATTTTAAAAATTGTGATCCAGGTCCAGGTGGCCTCCTCCTAGCTGAAGGGCCAACCCAGACCTCTTCTGGGCCAGCACACACCCAGGACAAACTGGAGGAGGAGTCCTGTCTGGAGCAACTCCCACATACATATGATCCCTCAAGTGCTGGTCAGGGTCTTTTCTGGTCCTGGCCCAGCAGGCACCCAGTACACCCCCAGGTAGGACTCCTGCACAGAGCAGTCCCATCCTAGACTGGCCCAGGCATCTCCTGGTCTGGGCCCCAGCATGTGCCCAGGACAGACCAAAGGAGAGTCCCTGCCTGGAGTAGCCCCTGCCCACCTGGCACTAAAGTTAAAGGTCCAACACTCTTCTGGTTCTGGCCCAGCAGACACCCAGGACAACCCAGGTTTCAGATCAGTGACCTTGAGTGTAGATATAGAAGGTGGAGCAAAATGAGGCTCCAGGCAGAAGCAGCTTTCCGGAGGAAGATGATCATTAAATGTGTGGTGTCTGACCAGACTCTGTGACTTGCAAGGAACAACCACCTGGAGACTTGCCTTGCTTCATTGCAGGGAATCTTAGTTGAGAGATTCAGAAGAAGCTCTTCAAAACTGAAGAATCAAACTAGAAAACGTTTGCCTCAAACCCAAAGATTCCCTAACAAGGAGCCACAAATACAGAGTGGGATGAAAACATAGGAAAAGACTACCATTGATCTGATTACAAAAAGGAACAATGAACTAAAATAAGATATAATGAAGGGACTAAGTGAAAAAACTCAAGAGATGAAAAGCTCTATTATCCAATAAATAGCCATACTGAAAAAGGAATTAACAGAGATGAAACATTCAGTCAATTACATTAGAGGAACTATGGAAGAATTTAATAGACAAACTTCTATAAAAAATAGAACCTCAGCTCTTGAAAAAAAGTCCAGCAATGAGCATAATCTGGGTAAGCTTGAACACAAGGATGACAAAAGAGAAAGAAAAAAAAAATAACTCACAGAATATGAGCAGAATTTTTAAAATATCAGGGATGAAATCAAAAGAAACATTCTAAGAGTAATAGGGATGCATGAAGAAATTGAAATGAAAACAAATGACATAAAGAAAACTCCCAATTAGATTATTAAAGGAAAATTTGCCCATATTAAAATAGAATCAGATATGCTCATCCAGGAAGTTACAGAACACCCAGTAGGCCTAATCAAAAGAGATTAATGCAGGATGAAATTGAAATCCTAAACAGCCCAATAATAGGCACTAAAATACATATAGCAATTAAAAGACTTCCAAAGAAGAAAAGCCCAGGATCTGATGGATTCCCGCCTGAGTTTTACCACACCTATGAGGAGGAGCTAACACCTCTACTGATTAAGTTATTCCAAGAAATTAAAAAGGAGGGAACTCTCCCAAATACTTTTTATGAGGCAACCATAACTTTGAAACCAAAATCCAACAAAGACATATCAAAAAAAGAAAATTATAGACCAATATTCCTGATGAACATTAACACCAAAATCCTCAATAAAGTCCTAGCAAACCATGTTCAAAAAAAGTCAAGAAAATAATTCATCATGATCAAATGGGTTTTATTTCACATTTGCAAGACTTGTTCAACATACAAAAAACAATAAAAATGATTTATCACTTAAATAGAATTAAGGAAGAAAAAAATATGATCATTTCACATGATGCAGAAAAAGACTTTGATAGAATCCAGCACTCATTTATGCTCAAAACTCTAGACAAAATAGGAATCGAAGGATCTTAAAAACAAAAACAGCATGCTACTGGTATTAATATAGGAATGAAGATCAATGGAATAGAATAGAAGACTCTGAGACATACTCACAAATCTTTAAACATCTGATCTTTGACATAGGGGGTCAAAATATAACAGGGAGGAATGACAGCCTATTCAATACATGGTGCTGGATAAACTCGAAAACCACTCACTGAAAATTGAAATTAGATCCTTATCTCTTACCTTGCACATATAAAATCAACATGGATCAAGGAACTAGGAATTAAACCAGCTACCAAACAACGGCTGGAAGAAAAAATAGGACCAATACTACAGCATGTGGGAGTTGTCAATAAGGCTCCAGAATGAAAGAATTAAAGTCAAGAATTAATGAGTGGGATGCCATTAAATTAAAAAGCTTTTGCTCAGCCAAATAATTGCTCAAAAGGGTCACGAAAGAACCTACAGAGTATGAGATAATCATGACCTTTGATTCCGCTGGCTGGGGACTAATATCCAAAATTTATTAAGAACTCAAAAAGCTTGATAACAAAAACACAGACAATCCAATCAACAAATGGGCCAGAGAGCTAAACAGAAACTTCTCAACAGAGGATATTGAGCAAGGCAATGAATACATGAGAAAGTGTTCTAAATCACTAGTAATCAGAGAAATGCAAATCAAAACTATGTAAAGATTTCACCTCACTCCAGTCAGACTCACCAAGATGAATTATATAAACAGTAACAAATGCTGGAGAGGTTGTTGGGAGACAGGAACAGTAGCACACTGTTGGTGTGTGAACTTCATACTGTTATAGTTTCTTTAGAAAGCAATGTGGAGAATCAGACTCCTCAAAAAATTGGGGTTGGATCCACCATATTACTCAGCTATCCCTCTTCTTGGTATTTTCCCAGAGGAGTTACAATCAGCACATTACAGTGATACAGCAAAATCAATGTTTATAGCAGCTCAATTTATAATAGCTAAATTATGGAATCAACCCAAATGCCCCTCACTGGATGAATGGATCAAGCTCTGGTGTGTATATATATATATATATATATTGGAGTTCTACTCAGCTATTAGAAAAAGCGATATTGCAGCCTTTGAAGGTAAATGGATGGCAATGTTAGAAATCATGCTGAGTAAAGTTAGCCAAATCTGAAGATTCAAGGCCCAAATGATTTTTCTTTTGTGTGAAGGCTAGAGCTAAACCCAGGCTTGTGTGGAAAGTAGTTAAACTCATCTATTAGACCCACCAAAGACATAGTGACACATAATCTAGGGGAACCATAGATATGTAAATGGGGGAAGGGAGAAGGAAGGAGGGGCAGGAAAGGGAGGGAGGATAGAGAGGGATCTAGGGAGGCAATCATCACTATAACATACTCTTTATTCCCCTGAGAAGTCAAATAATTATTATGCAATTATTTAATTCTGGAAAATTTATGATCATGTATATATACACATATATATATTTGGACATTTATGTCTCTTATATGGGCATAATATAGAAGAATCAACAGACTAGGGTATTGGCAATGTGGAGGTGGAATGGTTAGGATCAAATGCATATTATATTGTTACTTTATATGCATTTATGATTATTATAACTCAACTCCTTAATTAATAAAAAGAAAAATAAATTATGATCCCCTATTACATAGTGAACAACTTAATCTTATCCAAAATGAGGGCTGGTATTTGCCCTCAGTTCCTGGAAGATAATATCTAAACCCTCAGAGTGTCTTCCTGATAATACTGTCTGTTTATCTGTGTATCTTGGGACATGTTCAGTAGTCTAATGATGTAATTTATGGTGGGATTTTAGGAACAAGCAATATTAGCTTAATCTCTGGCTGGGCTGGAGGGTGACGTATGCCAAGCAGAAAGTTCAACATGTCCCTGTAGACAAAAATTCCAATAGTCTTCTGCATACATACCAAGGTTAGCTTTCCTGGTTAACATTCCTCTGCATGTATTAGCACAATTAGCAGAAAGTTAGCAAAGTCTTCAAATCCTTCTGATGAGGGGGTTTTGAGATGATGCCGGATTATCTGCTCTGGCTAGCAAATGTAGTTTGGGCTGACTGCAGATTTCTGCAGCCAAAATAACCTGTTTTTAGTGTTTGTACCTATTCCCACTTAAAATTGGGAATTTGGGCTGGTTGCAGATCTCTGTGGCCAAGAAAGCATTAGTAGCTACCCAGTTAAAAGCTAGGTTTTCCCCTGGTACTGTTGAGCAGCCTTGCAGCTCTCAGTATTGAAGCACACCCCAGTAATTTGACACCAATCTTCTGGATTCTGGTCGCCTGAATTTAAAGAATAAAATCCATTGACAACCACAAAAGGGAAGAGTAAAAGGAGTAGGATTTATTTAAAGAAGGACAGCGGAGTCTTCACAAGGCAGAGGGATACCTGGAAGCAGGATACTGTCTTATGTGGGTTAGGTTGGGGTTTATATTGGTTTTGGGTTTGAGCCTTGATTAAAATTCATGTAAAGCAGGTGTTGAGTAAAGCACCAACATTATTGGTTAAACTCTATGTAAAACGGGAATTGAAACTAAGCCCCAAAATCATTGGTTAAAATCTATGCAAAACCAGTAGCAAATTTTTCCTACCTCCTTTCTGTGTTTACCCTCACTTTTAGTTTTCCAACCTCTGGGACAAAGGAGTTGCTCCCACAGGTGAACCTCATGTTCATTTGTATTTGAGGGCCCTGAGGATGCCTGTTAATCTGTCTCTACTGGTTAGCTTCCATGTGTGGTTGAGTGGGGTCCACTGTCTTGAGTATCTAGCCATTTTACTATCCATACTAATCTCATTCACTTCCATGTGATGAACATTCCTAGACTCTGTCCCACATGTCTCTTCTTGATTGATTTTAATCTGTATCATTTTTCTCCCTAACTATGCTAATTATAATAGTGTTCAGTGAGTTTTGTGAGTGATTCTAACAAATGATTAAAACTAAGTGCCATCTTGAATTCTACATTTATCATTGTTGTTAGGAGTGAGGGCAGTCATGCAATGATCTCAAACTTTACAATTGTCCTGCATTATTTCTGAAATTTTTACTGTCATTTGTATTTTTATTCCCCTGTATGTCTCATGTCTTTTTTCTTTGGTTACATTTAGGATTTTTCTCTCTCATTGATTGTAAGCATTATGATGATAATCATTTTTTCTTTGTCTTTTCCTCTTAGGTTCATTAACTTTTTTGATATATGGGTTTGTAGTTTCAAAAACATAGATTATTTTCAGCCCTTTGTAATGAAATATATTTTTCTGTTCCTCTTCTTCAGAGTCTCCAATAAAGGATAATAGACCACTTGGAATTACAATGCTAGTAAATAATTTTATGATTTTTTTTATAAAAAGTACTTTTCCTAACTTTATTACATGTTGGATAGTGTTCATTGCTATTTCTTCAAGTTCACTACACTTTTCGTATTCAATGTCTAATCTGCTATTAATTCCATCCTGTATATTTTTCACATCATACATTGAAGTTTTTGTTTTTAGAAATTTAACTTTGGAATTTTTAGCATGCTTTCTCTCTCTACTTCATGTATTTCTACTTCATATAATATTTCTATCTCTACTTCAAGAAACTTCTAGGTTCTTGAAAATATATGATATGACTATATAACTGTTTTGATATTGTTAATTTATTTACTAATCTCTTTCATATTTGAAGCAAAGTTCATTGGTTGTTTTTTTCATATTATTACAAATTGTAATTTTTGCTTTTGTGCATAACTAGTAATCTTTGCTTCATGATGGATACCGTAATTTATTTTGTTGAATATTGGATGTTTTTCATTCTAGTAAATATACCTGAGACTTATTCTGGATAATGCTATGGTTCTTGGAATAAGCTTGGTATTTTACTTACTCATTTTAAAGTTTTGTTATGTGGCACATGTGCAGTGTTCAATGCAGAATATTTTTATAGCTATTGGGTCAAAAGAATTTTGAGTATTTGATGGCTGCCAGTGGATTATGAGGATTTCTGATATGGCTGATGGAAACAGAAATAGTTCAAGTTTCTTGTTAAATCAAGACAGAGTGTTGCTAAACAGTATCTTATATAGGTTCATGACACTATGCAAATTTGCACAACTTTTTCTTTGAAATTTTCTTTTTTGGTTATTGCTCTACTCTATTAATCCCAGCAACCTCACCAAAATTAATCTTGTTTTTCCCAAGGAGGCTCTTCATAGGTTCTTTCCAGGCAATGAGCTTATATAATCACAGTGCTTACCTTGTTTCATTTGCATCACTTACAGAATACTATCTTATGTTACCTAATGTACAGTGTATTGAAATATCAATTTAATGCATTTTATGTGCTTTTGTAATTGTTTCTGTGGGAAGGCAAAATAAATCCCCATTATTGCATTTTGACCATAAGAAAAAGATTGCTATTTTACATATGATTTTGCACCAAATTTTATACAAATATTAAGATGAGCTATCAATAAATTTTACTGATTACCTAAGACCACAGGGCTAAGAAGAGAATTGAAGAGTTTCAAATCCAGTCTAAACTTGTACTTAAACTTTTAAAGTTTTATTTTCAAAGACGGCATGAGAAGTTTTACAAATATAATTAAAACCAATTACTAATACACATAATGGTATTCTTTCCACTAGATTACATCATATTCCCCCTCTGAAATAAAGTTACTAATTTTTTTTGCAGCTTTAACATAAATATGCCACTTGCTGAATTCTGCCTAATATTTAGGGCAGGCACAAATGCTCATTCAGCACTCAAAATATTATTATTACAACTTTTATAATCACTACAATGTAATAAAGTTTTCACTAAAAGTATAAATTAAAACTCTGAATTTTTCTGTTAGATGCTTACCAATTTTTCAGTTCCATAGAAGAAGTCTAGTGGCCAAGCTAGCAAGCAAATATGTGGCAAGCAGTGCATTTCTAATAATGCAATTGACAATTATACTTCTTTGCAAGCTGTAATTGAATAAATCTAATTGTCTCTTCTGCTGAACTATACTGCTAAATTTCAAATAGTTATATGGACAGGAGAGCAACATTAGAGGAATTACTCTAGTGTTGTTTTCCTTCCTATGCAGTGGTTGGAACTCAGGCAATAAAGGTAAATGGAAAAAACTCTAAATCTGATTTTGAATTATAGTAAAAGCAGGGAGCCACAATTATCCCCTTTCATTACCATGATGCTTTTCAATATTGCCTAGGCAAAACTTCTTCCTGTTTTTGTTGACTCAAAGAGTATTCAAAATCAAAGCTTAAATGTAAGGGATCAAATTATGGAGATTTCAAATGTAAAAATGTAAAATTTTCCATTAAACAGAAATGGTGATGAAAATATAGTAATTACTTGATTGACTTGTAGATGCTTCATAGGGAAAGGAAAAGCTTGGAAATATTTCAATACTCTTTGTTTCAAATTTTAATTTTGATGATACTGCAATTTAGCTATTTAAAATTCTTCAAATAATATTTTTCTATTTCAATTGCAATCTTTTCATCAATATTTGGATCAACATATAGTAGCTTTCTACCTTGTGACATTTGCAAACATTTCACAAGGAACTAAATCCAAGAGTATTGAGTTATCTGTTATTAGGCTTTTTCATCTGTTAATTATTTCACTGTCCAGTCCACACATATAATTAAACATGCTTGTTTCCATGTTAGTCATATGCCACATTAACCTTTTTTTTTTTGATAGGTACTTATTCTAAATGCTGTGTTACTGAACATTTGTTTTTAGTTGATTTGGGTTGCTGAAACTGAATAATATATATGGATTGGTTTAAACAAAAATATTCATTTCCCATACTTCTAGAGACTTCTGTGAGCATTGGGTAAACAGCATAATAAGGTGCTCAGTGTGTATTCTCTTCTTGATTTACAGATAGCAGTCTTCTCCTTGTATCTTCACATGTTGGAGACAGGAAAACACCCTTTTCTCTTTATCACCTTATAATTGCATTAATCAATTCACAAAAGGCTGCACCCAAATGCCCACATAAACTTCTCAAAGTCTTAATTGTTTGAATGCCAACACATTGGGAATTTAGGCTTCAATGTAGGAATTTTGTTGGGTCACAAATATTCATTCTATAGTACACTTACCTGGTGGAAAATTTAAGCCAACTGCTAATCAAACACTTAATTGTTAAAATGGCCACCAAGAAACAAAAGTTTTAACAATAAAATTATTAAAGTTCAATCTTTAATATTGAATATATTTTTCCAGAGAAATTCAGTAACTAGGTAACTGATCCATTAGTTTATTAAATTGGCCTGAATACTGCTGAATGCTATGCTGCATTAAAAACAGAATGCATGTTTTCCTATGCACACATGCACCCTAGTACACACCTTGTGCATATATACATAGGCATGTATTATTCACTAATATACTATAAATGACAGTTACTCACTCCAAATTCCCCAAGACTTATTAGTACATTATTTTTCTGCAAAAAAAGCAGTTTGCACAGTTTTATTATATTCCTATAGAAAGGTATATATTTGACTCTCAAGAGAAAAAGAGTACAAGTTTAGGGGAGCAAAACTCATTGCATGGTTTTAAAAGACATCAATGATCACATCTGCATAATTTATTTCTCTGTGAAGATATAAGTATATACATACAAATTTACACATACCTGTTGAGAATTACTATCACTATTTAAAATATTAGAGAGAGTTTGCCTTTTACACTTCACCTATAGTTTTATTTAACTTTCATTTTATATATAAGGAAGGCTTTGTTTTACTTGAGAATAATTTGTCATATCAGATCATTAGTTATTCCCAATCACTTCTTTGAAAATGTCAAATTTTCAGTCAGTATTCATCTGTAATTATTTTTTTTTATTTAGTTTTTCACATGGCTTTCATTGCTCTGATACTTCGTTGTGTATGTGGTGCTGGGGTTTGAACCCACATCCTCCTGCTTGCCAGGAAGCTTCTCAACCACTGAGCCACCGCTCTAGCCCCCATTTCTAATTATTTAAGCTCATATTTAATATAATTTCTTTAAACATTATTTATTAATTGTCATTTAGTGTTATAATTTGAGATTACTACTTAAAACATGCAATTAACTCATCTTAAGATGTGGAAATTTGTAAGAAACATTTCCATTTTACTCTAAATAACACTGGGTTGGAAACTGTTATCATTTTAACTTTACAAATTATAGATCGTATATACCTGGATGTTTTCCTGAATGCAATTTGGTAAATTGTTTTTATTAAAGATGGTTATATTTCTTGATCTTTTGCATCTCACCCAATAACAGATTCATTTTTAAGACTTTCATGAATTTTTGCACAATTATAAAAGCATGGTTAAATGTTTTTCCTTATCATTACAAATATTCAGAAGTTTGATTCTGGACTATATTCATCTAATGGTTTTCATGGAATCCAAGTTTCCTAGTTTCCCAAAAATTATTCTGATAAAATGCACAGCATTTTGGGAAATGAAAGAAATATAAGCAAAGGTGATTTTCAGGTTGGTTTTGCAAGTATTTTGACCTATCTTTTTAATGAAACTCATTTTTTCATAAGAAATACAGTTCAAGTTCTGTTAATACATGATTGAGAAGACATTGTATATATTTAAAGCATACAATGTGAAGATTCAATACATATACACCTTATGAAAGGATTATCAAAATCGAGATAACTAAGATATATAATAAAATTAATTTTTTATTTCTTATGGTAAGAACATTTAAGATCCATTCATCTGATTTCAAGCATGCGATACATTAGTATTATCTATTTTTATAATGCTATACAGTAGACCTCCAGTACTTATTTATGTCAGAGCTTAAAGTTTGAACCCTTTTCAACATCCCATCATTTCAGCTTCTTTCAGGTCCTGGTAATTACCATCCTATTTTCTATTTTTATTGGTGCAACTTTTTTAGATTCCAAATATAAATTGCATCACGCACTATTTAATTTCCCATGCTTGGCTTATTTCACTTACATTATGTTTTCCAGGTTTATAAATGTTGTCAGAGATAGCAGGGTTTCTCTCTTTTCTATGGCTGAATTCTCATACTTACTACAAAATTACCGCAAGGAGTAACACAATTTGATTTCACTCTTAAATATTAATTAAACCAAAGTGCTTGTCACATAGTTTTGTATGATAAATTGCAAAAATGAAAGACTGTAGAGTTTCCGTGGAGTTTTTGTTCTATATAGTTTTAATTAGATGTAATTCCAAAATTCAATATATTCCAAATGTAATATTAATATATTAACTTAAATATAAGGATTTTATTAAGAAAGCCTACCAAATGACTTTTTATAATTGGTAATTGGGCTAGTTAATTGTTTTCTCTTTAACTTACTAGGTAGTTTATAATCTAAATAGAGTATGTGATTTTTAATTTATCATGAAACTTAACCTTACAAGCTTATGATAGACATCATTTAACAAACAAAGTATTAGTAGAAAAGTCAAGTTATTAAATATAAATTTGTGATAAATTTTCTAGGATATGAATCCAGGCTTCACCTGTCATAAGCTGTTTGGCTTGGGAGGTGTCTTAGTCGCTTTTGTGTTGCTATTAGAACATATGAGAGGCTGGGTACTTTAAAAGTGGTTTATTTGGCTGCTGATTCTAGAGGCTAGAGTATTCATGGTACCATTGTATTGATGAGGGGCCCTCATGAGTATAGAGTAGGAGAAGGAACTTGCTGTATGCAGAAGACACCAAGTACATGATGTAGCCTTGCTTTATAACAACCTACCATCTTGAAGACTAACACAACCAGTGAGCCCAGCATCAATTCCTTGCAATGTTGGTACTCCCAGGACAAAATTACAATATGCTGAACTTTTAAAATTATTTTTATTCTGATGTTGTGAAATCTTTTTAAAGGATAAAGACAATATGAGCCATTTTTTCTTGGGTTTTCAAAGCCTCCATTTTCAATGATTCAGTGTTTAATCTCATCATTCCTTTCACCAACTTATATTGAAATAATTTTGTAAGTATTGTAATGAACAGAGAAAACTCACCTCTCATGAGTTGTTAGTGATTATCCCATTTTTTAAAAGTGCTAGACAGATGAGCACCCCTATAGAGTCTATTAGTGAGCATTCATTATACCTTATGAAGGTGATCCAATGGTGAACTCAAGACCAGCACCTTACCTTCTCAGGTAAGAAACAGAGGTCCTCTGGAGGAAATGAATTCTTGGCTTTCCTTAGCTATGATTGTTTTACCACCTCATGTATATCCACTGTATACCTCTTTCCTACAGGGGAATTTAATAGCAATTTTACTCACTAGAGCAATTAGTCTATCATTCACTTCATTGCAAATGATGTTAAATAGGACCCTTTAACCACTACAGTCATCAAAATTAATATCTATATTGTTCTCAAAAACCACATCTTACTTTTCTGCCATATCATCATAATTGCTCTTATAATTTCTTTCAGAGAAACCAGCATTACAGTTTCCATCATAAAGTCATGCAAGTCCCACTTTTGTCTTTAAGGTTTCTATCAGTCCAGTTCCCTATAGATGGTGCTGCCAGGCTAGAGTAACCCAAAACCGAAGTTCATTGTGAATCAAATTATTTTTTCATCTACAAAGCATAAACCTATATTCATTTCCCCTGTATTTTTAGTATAATCCTATGTAACTAGTGATTTTTAAAGTTTTTTCCTGGAAGAATGAGTACAGGAAGAGAATATACTTTTTAGTGAGGGATGGTAATATTGTTATTTCAGAATATTAAAACTTCCTATACTATACATTGTGATTTTCTTATATGATAATGTTTTAGGTATGGAGAATAGGTGTTGAAATGTTTGAAGGTGCAAAAATTAACACTCACAATGTATTTCTGTCATTAGTTCACAATATTTCTATTTCCTATGTTCCTCCAAATTTATTTCTCCATATGTGTTTTCATGCTATCAAATTTCTATGTACAAAGGAATAAGCTAAATAATTTAAATCCCCTGAATTGACACCATTCATTCTAAAAATTTTGATAAATGCTTATAGTTTGCATATTACTAATTGAGTCATTCAAATTTTCAATGTGTGGTAATGAAGTAAACTGAAAAGACTATTGATCTCTTATTTTTAATCACTTTTTATCATTTGTATTTGATCATATTTTTATTTTAGTTTTTCAAATATTTTAAATATCACAAATGAAAGTAGCCATCATCTATATCTTACAATATAGATAACTAGCAAATTTTAATCTTTTCCCCATTGGTGAATCAATTTTGATTACTTCTAATTAAATCATCTTTTTGAGCTATTTTTCAAAAATGATTAGAAAATACTCTTTCCTATTTTTCCCCATGACTAATGAAAGTTTACTTATCTATAATTACTTGCAGCAGTATATGGCCCATTTTTTAAATAATTGGGTCATGCTTACTTGAAATTATGCACTTGAGTATTTCTAAAAATAACCAAAGGAAGTGCATTAAATTCTTTTTCATTTTTAAAAAGACTTTGGTCTGTGTATTGGACATAGAATCATTAAATTTTAATAAATCTAAACTTCTACTAATTTTGTATAGCTGTCCCTCAAGTCATATGCTCTCATATAAATAATTCATTCTTCACATAAACCAATCTTGGTGAAAGATAAATTCCTTGTTTACATTATAGCTGAAACAATAATGAAAATTCCCTGATTAAAGGTGTGGCTATTTATCATAATAATGTACTTTTCATTTTGTTATGCAACAAAAGATAGACTTAAATGCAACAAGTCTAATTATCTCCTCTAAATTGTTAAAACCACATATTACCAAAAGTGGAAATCAGTTTTGTTTTTTTTTCTCCTTGATTGGATTATGAGAGCCTTGACCCATTAATTAAATAAAGCCTTTGATAGGGATTCACTAGGTAGTAACTGTAGGCTGATAGTGTGTGGCTGGGAGAGGTGGGTCATTGGGGGCATTCCTTTAGGTATGTATTTTGTATCTCATGAGTAGAATTTCTCTCTCTGCCTCGAGGAGCCATGCCTTTACCAGCTTCCCTCTGCCACACTCTCTGCCATGATTTAAGCCTCACCTTAGCCTCAGGGAATGGAGTTGGCCTTCAATGAACTAGGACCTCTGAAACCATGAACCCTCCAATTAACCTTTCCTCCTGAAATTGTTCTTTTCAGGTGTTTTAGTCACAGCAACAGAAAAGCTGTGACATTTTTGCCCAAATTTTAACACAGATTAAAATGCGTATATTTAACTTCTGAGAGTTTTTAAGCCGCATTTGTCTTTGCCCTTCCTAACCACCTGTTTGGTCAAGATAAAAAGATAATTCTTTTATAATTTGGATGTGTAATATCCCCCAACTTTTGTGGTTGAAAACTAGGTCACCATGTAGCGATGTTCAGAACTGGGGCTTTTGGGAAGTAATTAGATCATGAAGACTCTCATATCATCAATGGATCAATCCATTGATAATAATTCAAATGGACTACTCATATGTGCTATAAAATAAAGGAAGTGGATAGTTGAAGAAAGTGAGTTACTGGTGGTGTGCCCTTGATATCTGTATCTTGTCCACGGTCTCTTCCTCTCTCTCTTTCTCCTTCCTTCTCTGTCTTGATTTCCTTGCTAACATGAGCTGGGAAGCTTTCCTGAGCCAAGTCTTTCAAAGGGTTAAGAAAAATTATTAGATTCCTTCATAGGGAATAACTAATAAAAATTTCTACTGGGACACTAAGGATTAGTAAATAAGTGAGGTAGAGTAGAACAAACATGATCATTTATGAAACAACATATTTCATTCCAGAAATTGTCAACAACTATGCATGGAGTTCAATTCTATATTTTCTAAATTTCTCTTTTAAACTGGTAGAAGTTGATAGGGAATTATAAGGAAATATATGATGAAATAATATCATCAGCTCGTATAAATTTACATCATAATCTACTCAAAAATAACATTTTTAAGGTGTATTCATGAGACATTAAATACAATGGATCCTGTATTGGATCATAACAATATTCTCAAATTTATTTTTGAAATATTAACAGTTTACATAGTATAATATCTAACTATAAAATACCTATATTGCAAATTCATAATTAAAGATATCAGAAATATACAAGAATGTCTAAAATATTAACACAATTTTAATTAACTCATGAGTCAAAGATGGAATCAGAAAATAAAATAATAACAAAACATTAAAATGTTCACAGTATAGCCAAAGAAGCATCACAGAAATGTATAGCTTTAAAGTTTCATGTTAGAACAGAAAAAAATGAATTAATCAATGAATACAGTTGAATAAGCTAAAATAAAATAAAATAAAAGTAAAGAAAAAGAAATAATAAAGATAGTAAAATTTAAAGTAAAAAATACAGTAAAACCAGAATATGATGTTTTTAACGGAACTTTAAAAAATTAAAAATTATTTTAAATGAATAATATTTTTGTAAAAGAGGGAGAGAGTAAGAAAGACAAAAAAGAGAGAATTAATTTTATTTGTCTTTTATCTGATTCTGGTTTCTCTGATACCCAGTTGTGTATATGGTGCTGGGGTTCAAACTCAGGTCCTTCCACATATGCCAGATAAGCACACTAACAGCTGAACCACTGCTCCAGACCTGAATAATAGATAACATAAATAGCTCATGTTACCAAATACTAAGGTATTCAAATAACTTGAATAGCTTTATTATTTAAATTATTTAAAAGAGGGCTGGAGCAGTGGTTCAATGGTTACAGTGCATGCCTAGCATATGAGAGTTTGTGGATTCAAACCCCAGCACCACACATATAACAAAGTGTCCAAGCAACAAAAGCCACATGAAAAACTAATTAAAATTGATTCTGTCTTTATTTCTCTCTCTCTCTCTCTCTCTCTATCTCTCACTGTCCCTTTCTGTACAATTAAAATAAATATCTTTCACAAGTAAAATTATCTCAGATGATTCACCTGGTAAATTACCCTAAACATTCAAGGAAAAAAATAAGGACAATAAAATACTTCCTCTGAATATGGACCTAAAAATCCATATGCAACTGAATTTTAGCCCATCAAATTTGCGATTGTAAACAAAGAGTAAAATACTTTTAATAATAGGAATTTTTAAAGGTAAGTTAACATAAAAAACTAAGTGTTTCAATATACCATCCTAATAAAATACAAAAAATTGTATATTTATCTCAATCAAAGCAGAGAAATTATTTGAAACAATTCAGCATGATTTCATGATTAATGTCTTTTAGAAAAGTGACTTCTTCAAACTGATGAAAGCATTTTCTAAAAACTGTACCATTAGTTGGATACTTAATTACAATCAACTAAATGGCTTTCCTTGATCAAGTCAGGGACATATATACTTGCCATTCTTCTTTGGCATTGTACAAGAGGTGTTTGCCATTCTAGTAAGACAAGAGAAAAAAGTAAATTATATGTGTATTAGAAAGAAGGCAATAGAACCTCATTTGATTACTGTCAATGTGATTGTTTATATAAAAATTCCTGAAGATTGTCTAAATAAGCCTTAGGTTAGTTCAGGAATGCATGTTAAAATGACAGTCAATATGTGGGGAAACTTACATGCTTAATTTCAAGATTTATTATTTGAAACTATATCATTCACAAGAATGGATTAATTCTGGATATATAATTCAGTGGAACAGAAAAGAGAGATCACTAAGTAAACACAAACATATGTGTTCAGTTGAATGTTGACAAAAATGTGCTTTATTTAATAGCAAATGGATAGCTATTTCAAGAAATGTTGCTGAAATAATTTAAAACCAATGTGAAAACACCATTAGTTTAGACCTCTATCTCACAGTGTGTAAATTCACATCATAGAACTAATTATAAGAGGTGAAACTATAGATTCTTGATGAAAACAAACATCAGTTAGTCAAAGATTTCTTAAATAAGAAAGTATAAAGCACAAAACATAACACAATGATTGATAAAATTAAATGACCTTATACAAAATTAAAATCATAGGTTCTTTAAAAGTAATTTTCTGAGATAATATAAAGGTAAAAATGTATTAGAAAACATGTGCAAAGCATATATCTGACAAGTGACATATTGATAAAGACGGAAAATGACTTTTATTTCAATAATAATATAAAACAATAAACAAGGGCTGGAGTGGTCGCTCCGTGGTTAGGGCGCTTGCCTGGCATGTGCAAGGACGAAGGTTCAAACTCCAGCATGGCCTACAAAATGAAGTGTCGGAACAACAAAAAACACATGAAAAACTGAACAAAGTTGTTTCTCTCCTCTATCTCACTGTCCCTCCCTCTGTTTGTGAAACAAAATAAACGAAAAATCCAATAAATGAATGTGTAAATTTGAGGGAATTTTTTTCTTTCGAAACACTACAAAAGACAAGCGAGCATGAAATAACTAACGTGAACGCTCACATGAAATAAGCTAAACTCAGAGCCAAGGGTTATTTTTCTTTTCTCTTTTATATGTGGAAGCCAGAGAGAAAAAAGGAAAAACAAAAGGAGAGGGGAATCTTATGAAAAGAGAAATGAGAAGAGTAGAGTAGATATCATTCAGGAGGAATGGGAAGCAAGGCAAGGAGGGAGTAGAGAATGAGAAGGGGTTGTGTGGGGGAATGAAATAGATCAAATTATGTTATGCAGAAGTATGAATATGTCAAAATATCAAAATGAAGCCTACTATTATGTGTTGTTATAATGATCCAATAAAGTCACTTTTTAGAAAAGATAAGCTACATCAGTGCACAAGATGAAAGAACACTCAAACTTGTTAACAAATTTGTTAGCATTATTCAAGCCTTAAAGAGATACTTAAAATATTAAAATATAACCATTAAAATATTGGAAAGGAGAAAGTCTGACAGAAGTGGACAATTTGCAGAGAACTGGGACTCTCAAAATTGTTGGTGGGACTGTAAAGTAACACATTCACTTTGGAAAATATTTTAGCAGTTTAATACACAGTTCAATCTACGTGTACTATGTGACTCAGTGATGGCATTCCCAGGAGTCTTATTAGAGAAATTAAAACATGTGTAAACTTGTTTGTAAACATTCATATCAGCTTTATTATAATGTCCCGAAGCTAAGAACAGTGCAGATACCCATCAAAAGGATAAAAAGGTAAACCTATATCAATATATATGTATTTGAATGGATATACAAGTTGGATACTACTCAGCAACAAAGAGAAATGAACTATCAATTCATACAAAACTATAACTTTCAAAATGAACATTAAATGGATTAAAGAATCTAAACAAAAATGCCCCTGCCATGGATGTGTGCAAGGATGTACGGAATCAAAACATAAGTTGGCATACCTGCTTTCGAAGATCCCATTTATTATTTCATTCATGTTAGTCAGACACAATTCATTTGAATTGAGCAACAGGCAATGTTCTATTTTATTTTGATGTGATAACAGAATTATATAAAATTTTTAGTTAATTAGAGTAGATCCCAAAATAGATGTACTACTCTATAAACACATTAAAGGGAGTATACTTTCTCTGACAAGTCAACACGGAACACCATACCAACTCCTACATTTACTGAACCAGTTCTTTCACCCATCAACTATAAGGAGTTAATAATGTAAACTCACTTGCTTTTATCAAAATTTCCCAATCTTTTCTATACCTTTGTAAATGTAATTGAGATCCTGAGAATCAAGGAAAATCTTGGACATGCTGTTACATAAAACAGCCAATCTCACTGTCCCATCATACCGTGATAAGCAGAACTCCACTTATAAATTGTTATTATCTCCTTACTATTGTATTGTCCTATCTTCCTCTATTTCTTTAACTCACCCATTCCAGTCGTTTGAAGGAAACATTCTTTACTACCCATGATACCAGAACACTTGAACTTTGATATGAGTTAGTTAA
The DNA here is from genome assembly GCA_004027875.1 of Aplodontia rufa. NCBI lineage: Eukaryota > Metazoa > Chordata > Mammalia > Rodentia > Aplodontiidae > Aplodontia > Aplodontia rufa. Next base: position 11,778 of record PVKS010011947.1, on the reverse strand, counting down.
TTGAATTGCTCTAAGTAATGCACAAAGTTAGATTGGGTTTGAAATTGTTTGACTACATGTTTCTTATCAAAACACATATATAAAATATACCAATACATTCGTACACACACACATACACATAGAGAGTACCTGTTGAGATTAAGTGACTGAAATAAAGGAATAATCAGCCTTAAAAGAATTTCTGGACAAATTTTGTTTATTTGTGAATCAGAAATCTCAAATTAATTTAGAGTTAGTAGGAAGGTAAAGAACAGTGAATACTAGAACTGAAGTAAATAATTTATACAGATAAAATTCTTTGAATTTACTACTTGTTTTGCATTGGTATTATTTACACATGCAGTTGCCCAGTACCCTACTTTAATTACCCTATAGCCTTTCAGAACACTTACGTTATAGGTGTACTATGATAAATTTTATATGAAATAGAAAAATTATAAAATTATTGATTTTAGTATATTTTATATATATTCTCTGCATGGAGAAAAATTTAGTTATAAAATTACATTTATAAAATATATTAATGATTTATTTAAAAAGTTGCTATGGCACTTAGTCATATTTCTTATCAACATTAGAAAATTACAGAAACTTTCTTACTTAAGTTAAAACTAGAATGACATAATAAATATATGTCAATAACAAGTTTGCTGTTAAGAATAACTAGACCTGGTGTATTTCAATTCAAAGATGAGGAATTATGAATTCTGTCACAAGAAGAGCGGTCATGTCTGGAATGAGGAAACCCATGCTTTTTATTATTAAATCTCTTTAGCCGAGGAGTGGTAAAATAGCACAGGTAGACTGCTGACTAAAAATTTCCCCTTTTAGCTCAGTTCTACTGTCAGTGTCCATTATCAATTGCTATTATAACAATTCTTTTCATCTGTAGCAACAACAATGGCATAAAAAAATTAAAAAAAAACCCTTCCTGTGGGGTTGCCTGTTGCACGCTCCAAAGAACACTTGGTGCTTATGTGACCAGGTGTGCACAACAGGAAGACGTTTGGATGAAGCCGTCAGAGTGATAACAATCGTGCCTTGATGAGTTCTTGTTATTTTAAGACCCACCTGCTCCAAGTCAGCAGGATTGCTGAGGAAAATCAGAAATGTGTTGGATATATCCCAAGACACATAAAAGATTGAATTCAATTCTGTCTAGCTGATGTTTGGAAATTTACAGCAGTGCTGACTGGGCTAAATGTCTTCCTTGCAAAATTCCAGAAGACACAGTGTTGTTTTTGTCAGAGAAAATTACATAGCAGATCCTTGTTAAAAATGCATATCCTCCCCCTTTTTCCTCACCGTTCCCTTCTCCCTCTTGAATTGGGGTGCTGTACATTAACAAAGTGGAAATGTGAAGGGAAGGTACTCTGTTATTTATAACGAAAGGCTGATGTCCCTGCACAACTTCAGGGTTAACTGATGATTAACAAAGTGCTATTATTTGTACTCTAGACCACAAAGATTAAACAAGAAAACAGGGGCTGGTTGGATAGCAAATACTGGAAAGCACGCTCAGCATGTTCAAGGTTCTGCTTTAAGAGCACAGCACAAAATATAAGAGATAAAAGGAAGATACAAATCATCTTATTTATATATAAAATACGTGTGTATACATATGATACACTTAGAAATCAGCTTAGATGCTGATAGAATAAACTATTGCTACATTGTTCTTTACACTCTCCATTTTTATCTAATTTTATCCAAATAATAGTGTTTAGTTTTATAATCAATAAAAGGCAATAAATGTTTGTATTTTGGAAGAAGTGTTGCGTTAAGTAATGTAAAATTAGAATCAGAGTCTCAAATTTGTTTAGGAAATTTAATACCATAATCCATTGCCTATTATAATATATTAAAAATTAAATGTTTCCCACAATATCCCACAGTCTGGGTTATAATTTCTATTGGAAAACAGTAAACATATAATAATTACATCAATGACATAATCATGAAATGGAATTTACTCTAAAATTGTCTCAGAAATATATATGTACATATCAAATGTCATTTGAGGCAATGCTATAAGACTGGTTTAGAAAATACACTTAATTCAAAATGAAATAATAAATTATGCCAGCATATAGAACAAACAGAACAGATGAGAAATATGAGGTAAAATTCAGAAGGTGGGTTTGAAAAATAAAGCACATACCTTTAGATCCTATGTATTTATTTGTGAGATAAAAGTAGAAACCAATATTTCTAAGAAAAAATTGCAAAGACAAAGAAGTGTATAGGTAATCATTACAAATATATTATGCTTTAATAAAACCACAAATTTTGACCAAAAATATGACAGGTACCGTGTGTGAATTAACCTAAGGGAGCAGTCACAGAGATCCTACCCTATTTCCATTTAAATTTAGTATAGTGAGATTCATGGCTATCTTTATTCTTAATTAAAAAATGCTTGAATATGGGTAAAAGATGTGAAAAAATACAAAGAAATTATAGATCAAGGATGATTCTAGCTGTGTATGTGCAAATGAACAAACAGGAAAAAGCAGAGTTTACATACGCCTGAAAAGAGCCTATCATTGCCAAACTATAAATTAAATCGTAATCTAGTGATATGCAATAGGAATTAAATACTTAACAAATTAAAAATGTTCTTCAAAAATGGATTTGCTTATATCAGTGAACTATAGCTTGTGGGATGGAGTGGTGGCATAGCTGTTAGAGCGCTTGCCTGGCATTTGCAATGACTCATGTTCAAACCCCAGTACCACATACACAACTAAGTATCAGAGAAACAAAAGAAAAGATGAAAAATAAATAAAATTGCTACTCTCTTTCTCTCCTTCTAAAAAAATTATATATATGTATATTAGCTTGCTATAAGTAAATATTCTGAAAATTAGTCAATTTTAGTATAAAATTATTTAAAGTTTTATTTTCATCAATATTTCAATATTACAATTCTAAAAGTTCCTTTATGACTGAAATTTGCTTAATATGTAAAGTAAATGCATCATTTTTTACCTAATTAATATATACTTAATTTTGTAAAAGATTTTTAAAAATTTCAAAAAGCAAATATCTTTCATACTCATATCTGGTCAAAATACTATTAACACGTTCAGATCTATAAGTGACTAAACTATCTTTACTTGACTCAATGAAATAATTTCCATTTTATTTGCTTTTAGAAATTGATGATATTGATTATTTAATTTGTGGAATTAAATAATTTTCATTGTGAAATTTCATGAAGAATTATATTTTTAGTTATTACAATCAAAGCCTATAATCAACCATCCATTCATGCAGAAGGCTACAAATAATGAAATTAAGAAAATCATATTTATATTTTATAACATGATACTAATTAAAATATCATCAAAATTAATTATGAAAATAAACATGCATTCTCTTTATGTTGCTAAACATATTACACGAAACAAAAGCTAATTAAATGAATAGAAAAATCTATTTCATGTTTGTTGGCAAAAAAGAATACTCTTGTGGAAATAATTCACAACTGAAGACATAAAATCAAGTAATATTTCAATAAGAAGTGATGGTTCTTGCTGCTTTATATAATCACTACAGAGTTTTCTGGTGTTGGTACTGTGAATAAATACTAATGCACAAAAGCAATAAACGATAAAAGCAGAAGGTTTACATGATGTTACAAGTTATTCATTCTCAGATATAATTCCAACTGTCATAGATGAATATTAGTGGAATAAACATGATATTATTTTGATGACAATATATAATGAAAACAGTATTTTGATGAGAATATAAAATGAACACACAGCAATATCTTGCAGCACACCTGAAACACATTTGCTGTAGAAACAGAAATGTGATGTTGAAAATAATCAGCTTGAACATATTAATTTCCATCCTTTGTCTCCCTTCTTCAAAATGGAAAAGCCCAAACACAGTGAAGGATATTAAAACTATCTAATATTTCCAGAGGTTCTATTATGTGCTAAGCACCATTTTGTAAGCTATGTATATTTGATCTCATTTAATTATCATGATGTAGGTCAGGGATTGAGAAAATGCGTCCTGGGAGCCAAATCCAGCTTGTCAACCTGTTCTTATAAATAGAGTTTTATTGGACTACTGCCTCGCTCATTATTGTTATTTTATTTATTTATTTTTTTAGTCTATGAAAGCTTCCATGTTATGATGGCAGAATTGCATACATGCAATTGACCACATATATGAACAAAAAATGCTAAAATATTTATTATCTGACCATTTACAAACACGTTTGTCAGCAACTAATAAAGAGAATAGGATTCTAAGTTTTAATAGTAAAAATTATCAGAATGAAGGTCATAAATTAAATTCTTAAGTAAGAGGTTTCATTTCTGGGTCAAATGTCAATGGATGTCAATTGATTGTTTCTTATATTGCACAAAATAGAAATTAAGAAAATCAGCTAAATGGGAATAGGATCATGTAGATTTGTATGCATGAAATGTTCATGCACAGATATCTTGGGGCTCTACTGGACTGAAGCTCAAGGAAAATGTTTGCATATCATATGCTCAGCTAATATAGAATATCCTCAAGCTTTAAAATATATACTATACTGCCTTTCAGACAATCATCTTTTTTTTCATAGAGAAGGACAGTGAGTGTGAGAGAGAGGGAGAGAGGGTTTTTCACATGGATTTTGTTGCTCTGATATTTAGTTGTGTATGTGGGTGCTGAGGTTTGAACTTGTGTACTCGTGCATGCCAGGCAAGTGCCGTAAACACCAACCACCACTCCAGCCCCTATCATCTTTAATTCTCTGTATCTCATTTGTTTCTTCTTCCTTCCTTCTTGTTAGAATGGGAGAATATCTGTTTGTTAGTCTAAATCTATTCATCCACTCTACTTTGGATCCCATTTCACCTAACACTACAAAATATTTTCTCTGTGACTTAATCTCTCTCTTCTCAGACAGTTTCTTGAAAAAAAAATTGCCTGTAATTACTATGTCTCCTTTTTTACTTCCAGTTTACTTCACCACTCTTTGTGGTCTGGCCTCTGTCTAGTCCCATCTACTGGAAAGGTTGTAATCAAGGTCGATAAACATGTCCTTGCAGCTGAGATCATTGGACACATTTTAATCTTTACCTTAATAGACTCTTCATATTTTACACTATCAAGTGCTCCTCTGATATTGAAATTGTCCACTCCCTTTGTTTTTTTAAACACAATCTCCCTATTTTTCAGGATACTTCTTTTATTTTTCACTGAGAGTTTCTAACTCTCTGAAAATGCTACTAATTTTAGTATTCTAAATTTCATCAATAATTGTTTTAATTGTGTATGTGTTTGGCAAGTTGATGGATTATGATGTCTTCAGTATTTATAAGACTAATAACTACCTATGTTAAGACATATTTTCTTCTAAACTCCAGAATTATATTTCTATCTGCCTTTCCTTTGCACTCACTTACTACTTTGCAGATGGCTTAAAATTAACATGATTGAGTCTAATGCCAATGATTCTGTCCAGTGTGTCTTCTCTCTTGTGGTGTTCTCTATCATAGTAAGTGGCATTTTCTTCTACCTAGGCTGATGACATGTAGAAATCAGAATAATACATCAGGGTTGTATTAAATTATAATATGAAACTCTTCATTAAAATGAAAAATAGATCCATCAAGTGAATCAGAATGTTCATGTTTATGGATTGATGTTACTGTCCTAAGGCAAATCAAACTGCGAAAATAAGTAAAAATTCAGAAATTGTTTAGAGCATAAATTCATAATCAGTTTCATTTATTTCAGTTCTTCATGTCACTGGATTAAAGAAAAAAATGGATGAAAACTTGTGTAAGATTCGTGACTCAAATACCAATGGAAAAAGGCTGTTCCTGCATATTCTCCCCATTTTATTTCCTATTTTGTTCTATAGCTGTTATATTTTATGTATTTAAAAACAGTGATATTGAGAGTGTTCATAAATAACGTTTTAAGAAAATATCTGTATAGCATATGTTTACATTATGCTACATGTCTCTACAGAGATAGAGATTTTAATATCTATGTGTGATATTATTATATAAAATAGATGCTTAGCTATATATCTGAAAATAGTTTTATAGAGGTCTAAGCAAATGCTAATAGAGAAGAGCAGTTTCTCACAGAAGAATCAAGTAATAGTCTACACTTTACCGTCTAGTCATTTTGCTTGAGAAAGTCAATTCAAGCATTTCTTGATTTTGATATTCTTTTTTTTTTTAATTGTTCACCATCTTCCTTACCTATTATATACGCATGTCCCCTACATTTTTTTTTAAAGAGAGAAGGATAGTGAGAGAGAGAGAGAGAGAATCAATTTTTATTGAGTTTTTCACATGCCTTTGGTTGCTCCAACACTTAGTTGTGTACGTGGGTGCTGGGGTTTGAACCTGGGTACTTGCGCATGCCAGGCAAGCGCCGTAAATGCCAAGCCACCGCTCCAGCCCGATTTTGATATTCTTGATTTATTTTTATCACTAAGAGGGTTGTACTAATAATTTGTAGAAAAAAGATATAACACTCCTGCTAAATTGTCCAGGTATTTGGCTATTTAAGTTGATTATTCTAATAATCAGTTAGTTATTCTAAATCATGGGAATACAAACATGACTAAGATGGTAAAACCCTTATACACTAGAGCTTGAATCATTTCAATGGGTAAAAATAAAATGTTTAATACAATTTTCAAGTAGAGATAAAATATGGCAGGGCTGGAAAGGGGGCTCTAAGAGGTCTTCATTACAGAGGGTGAGCAGTGATAACTTCTCTGCAGGGCTGAGTTTGAGCTGAGATCTAAATGAAATCAGGGAGGCATCACATGAAGGTTTGGGGGAGAGGGCATTTCAGCAATGTGGCAGTCACAGCAAAGACCCTCAGATAGGAGGCACCATGCATCAGCTATGACTGCAGGATAAAGAGTGCTGGAGAAAAGCAGAAATGAAATCAAAGATGAGGGTAGGGTGTGAAACTCCATTAATATTTTCACATTACTGCATGGTCAGGGCTTTCTGAGCAAAGTACGCTGTGGGTTATAGGACTACTGAAGAGTAACCCCAACAATAGAGACATCCAATGAGATAACAAATTTCTGACCTTAGAGTCATCAGCTTACTTTCTTGGGTAGTGAACCATAGACTTTCCTGCTCTCCCCAAATAAGGCTGATATTCATTGCAGAGCAAAGAACCATTTCCTCTCTCTGAAGTAGAAGAGGGACACTTGTTACAGCCATCCTAGATAAAGTTTCCAGTTTCATAATTGTGGGACTCCTTTCGGGCAGTCCAATCCCCACATGTGTGACAATTGACATTAGATCCTCGGGTAATGGGTGAATTGAGAACTGCGAAGAAGGTGCTCTGTGAGTAAATCTAGGATATCTGTTTTTTGATCTGGAAACTTCCATTTTCCTATTAAAATAAATTAATAAAAACTTGACAAAGGAACCATATTCTTTTGTATTTAGCTAAGGAACTGATTTTTTTTATTTCAGGGGAGACACAGTGGTTTTGTTGACCAAGGGACTAGGTGTGGAGATTTTGATAAAACATAAAAATAAAGGGGGTACTTTGAAAATAAAGAGGATGGGAAACCACCAAGACTATTATCTGCCTAAACTCCAGTTAAGGCATCCTTGCCCATCTGACCTTTATTTACCATATAGTTGCCAGTGAACGTTCTTTAAAGCCATAATTTAAATCTCATCACATCTTTTTCTGCATGTCGTTCAATGGCTTCCTCTTGCTCACAATAAAATTCAACATCCTTCCTTCTAACCATGCCCTACAATCTTTTACATGAATGAACTTTCCCATACATGTCATTCTGCTCCCATTTTGGATGGTGTTACCTTCCAACCACAATAGCTTCCTGTTTTTCATTCCTGCCTCCGTGGCTTTGCATATCAACTCCATCTGGAAAGTTCTGAAATCACACATCCAGGTGATATACACCCTCACTGCTTGCAGTGTTACCTCAGGAAACAGACTTGTTCTAATCACTGTCAAATTCACATCCTATGTAATCAACAATATCCATCTATTACTCTCTTAAAATATTTTTATCATAAAACTTATTAGCACAAGTCATATTCTCTATATTTATTTCTCTCTTTGTTTTTTTTAAAATTTGTTTGTTATTCTTAATAATTGAAACCAAGGACTATAGCAATTTATTTTCTCATTGCTCAATTTCCAAGATTTAGGATAGTACCTAGAATGAAGTAGGATTTCATTAAATAGTGAAAGAATAAATAAAAGTATGAGTTAAATTGTTGGATTTAGATTGTAGGAAAGATGAAATTAAGACATATCTAAAATATATTGATCTGTTGATTGCATATAATAACATATGTATGGAATGTGACAGCAAGAATAGATTTGAGGGATTCATGACACCTTTCTAAATATTAAAATCTAAGAATAATAGAAAATGTTTTAAAATAAATTCCCATAATAAATGTAAAGCTTTGAGAGTTACATTGATCTTAGAACATAGATATCTGAGTTTCAAATTTTACTAATCCTCATGGAATTTCTCTATCCTCTCACATCTGGATTTCCTGGTAACCATACTTTTGACTTTTACTAACATTATTCTTTTCAGCTTAAACTTTTCATATAGTGGTTATTTGGATCATTGTCCCAGGCTTTATCTGACTCCCTTTCTAAAACACATTTCTTCTGGGTGGATCCCTTTGCTTTCTCCACAAATAAACTTCCAGCAGTAAACTCCACAAGTAAACTATTTACAAAATGCTCTGCTAGGATCTGTATAAACACACAATTGTTCTCTACTTGTTTATAATGAGATCAGCTATAGAGTTACTTTATGGATACACAATGATATTTAAAGTAAAAATACAATATTATAATTTAAGATGAACTGGTCTATAGAAACAGTCTAACTGGAATTAATTTAGACAATCACAGCTGTTTACATTGCCAAAAAGGGCTCAGCTTAGTGCCAACACTGATTGAAGCTGTTATCTGACAATAGTTTTATGGCTATTAAATGGAATGCATAACACCATTCAGCTCAAAGGAATCCTGCTGCTTCTGCCTTCAAATACAACTTACTACCATTTTTTTGCAATTCTTTGCATCCACTCATCTTCTTTTCTAGCTTGTTATAGTGTTGATTCAGAGTCCCTGATTTTTCCTTAGTTGCATCTTATATAAAAATCTATCAAATGTCTTGGTGATATCTAGGTAAAAGACTCCCACTGCATTTGCCTCATTTATTTTCTTACCACACACACTTGATCAGACCACTTGTGCCCTATCACTTTTTCCCCTCATACAATATTGGAAATGGTGTATTTGATGCTCTTCTTTTAAAAGTGTTCATGCTTATTTATTGTAATTGGAGCACTTACCAGTTATACAACATCAGTTTCCAGAAGACTTTTGTTTTTGCTGTTTTGATTTTTAATTTTCAAAATTGATTTAACACAGATCCTTTTTTTTAAATTCAGATTTATAGAGTAGTTTGCTTTAGAACTTTATATGTCTTCTGGCTTTTTCTCTCATATCAATGCATAGATTGCTGGCCATTTTCTCTCACTTTCCTAAGTTCTTCACTATCCAGGCCTTTTTACAGCTTTTGACACTAATACTCTTTGAATTTCTCGATTTGCTCCTTTCGTTCATCTTTTATTTCTTCCTCCAACAGTTATTTTTAAAGGTGCACACATCACAGTTTCCATAAAGAATCAGTTATTTTCCTCCTTCTATCTATATTCTCTGGGTGTTCTCATTTATTCCTGTCTCAAGTCCTATTCTGTTTCCTGAAATTAATGTCTACATGTCTGCCAGATATTGCTAACTTGTCTTTCCACAGGAAAGTTAAACTCAATATTTGTATGACTGGTCTCATTTTTCATTCATAATAATCTTGTCCTCCTCCTTTATTCCCTATTTAATGTTAATGTTTTCTATGGTCACACAGCCTGATAAATTGAGAGCCAAAGTGATCACTCCATCCCTTTCACCAAATGCAGCCAGTCATTTCCTCCTGATTTTTATGTTGCAAAAATTTCTATATTCTGCTTTCTTTTAGAGATCTTCACTTTATTGTGTTAGGTAGGGTATATCTAGACTCTTCAGTCTTTTTAATATAGCAGAATTTCTGCCACCTGAACATGGCACCTGGTCTAATCTATTTCATATCAGCTGTTGTAATATGTCAGTTGTTCTTCATTCTGTGAAGTTTAACTACAAAATCCTTAGCTTGGGCATAAAGTTCTATACATTGACTCTATTATGGTTTAAATATGGTTTGAATGTGACCCCAAGGATTCATTTGTTGGAGGCTTGTTTCTCAGTGTGGCAGTGTCGGGGCAAGGGCATCAACACTGAGCATCCTAGGGGAGGGATATTAGGTCATGGAGAAGGCATTAAAGTTGTTTTTATAGGATTCCACAGTTAGTTCTCAAAGACAGTCGCAATAAAAAGAGCAAGCCCAGGCCTTCCCTTGTTCTGTCTTTTGTCTGGCGATAAGATCTTTCCTTCTGTCTGTGCTTCCACCATCATGATGCCATCCCTGTGGTCCTCAACAGAGCAAAGGAAAAATTAGCACCCTGCTCCTGGACTTCCAGAACTGTCTTTATAAGTTACCCATCCTCAAGCATTTCTTTAGAGTAACAGAATTAGTTAATAATGCAGTCTGGCTAGGTCTATGTGGAAATCTAATTTCTGGCAATATTATTCCAGTTACAAATCCATCATTCATTTGCCAATGCAAGTCTCATTGTTTGGAAATTATTTTCTTCTTTATATGAACTACACTTCATTATATTGCAAAATTCAATTGAGCTTTCTCTTTTATCTCATTAACATATCTCTATTCTGCACTCTCACAATGGATATTAGGAGACAGGAGTCAACTGTGAGTACAAATTCACCCCATTTGTCACCTCGTGTTGAAAATAATCTACAGAAAGGATTGTTCTCACTAGCACATTAAATAACATTTTAAGGTCTGTCTAGTACTATAGATGCCTAATAGGAAGAGTTAAGTAGAATTTGTCGGAAGGAAGATCCTTTCTAGGGTATTCTTCTGTCTTTATCTTCCTATTTTCCTTGAGATTTAAAACATTTCATATGTATCAGCAGTTTTTTCTTTCCTACTTTATTTTTTTTCAAGAAAGAGGAACAGTGAGAGAAAGGGAGAGGGAAGCAATTTTTATTCAGTTTTTTCATGTGGCTTTCGCTTCTCTGAGACTTCACTGTGTACATGGTACTGGAATCAAAACTGTATATTCTCACATGCTGGGCAAGCGCATGCTGAGTCACTGCTCCAGCCCCTCTCTTACTTTCTTTTAATATCAATTTCCTGGATTTCTCCTATAAATCTGAAACCTGTTAATAGTTTTCTTTCAAAGCTAATTGTCTTCTACCAATGTTTTAAGTGTATAGACATATATGGAAAGTTTATGTTTTCTTTACTTTTATCTCCTTACCTTCTTTTCGGACTAGATTTAGTCCTACTACTTCATTTGGTGTCAGTGATAAAAGTTTCCAAATTAATATTTGTGGATTCAGTACTTTGCCCAGTAGCATTTTCATTTGGTCTAATTAACATGTGAAACTCAACAAGTGCAAATTAGCATTTTGTGTATTCTCTCCAAAATGTGACTCATTCCAGGAGTTAAAATTTCAGTGGCAAAACTTTCCCTCATCCAGCTGCTAAGTCAAGATATTTAGGTAACATACTTAATAATCCATTTCTAATGACAGCAACTCCCAATAAGTCAATTAGCAAAACTAACTGATTTTCCTTCAAAACCCCTCTTA
>PVKS010011946.1:0-55144 GCA_004027875.1 Aplodontia rufa | reverse complement strand
GTGTTAACACTCTTAGAGGTCAGACAGTGCTTCAAGCTGCAGGCAATTTGTGCATACAGGAGTGTGTGAACACATGTCTTGCTGAGTTATGTTGCAAGTATTTTTGATAAATAATTCAAAACATTTTTTTATGTTCTTTTACTTTTAATGTAGAATCTTGAAAATGATGGACAGCTGCTGCTTTAATGATTGATTAGATGCTTCATTTCCCTATCTCTAGTTTTAATATCACCCTACATCTATTTTCAGTTTTATTAGAATCCTATTTCACTGTTTCCTTAATTTTAAAGATAATATATGCATTTTTTCAATAAAGAAAAGTTAACTTGGAATAAGATAAAATAATTTCAATGTTATTTGTCTACAAACATGCATAACTCCTGATAGACAAACATGTTCAATGACTTTTAAATTCTTATTTATGTTATCTTAATCACTTGACATTAATTTTGGTCACCATTTTTTTTTTAAGAAAAAGAGAGGGAGAGAGAATCAAATTTATTTATTTTTTTATCTGGTCTTTGTTTCTCTGACACTTAGCTGTGTATGTGATGCTAGGGTTTGAATCCTAGTCCTTCTGCATGCCAGGCAACCACTACAAACACTGAGCCACTGCTCCAGCCCTAAGGAACTATCTCTTAACACCTTATTTAAGCTACTAAATGATTCAATACAATATGATTTCTGGTTTTACTCCTTAAAATGCAAGGTTCTACTTTAACTATTATTAATGGATAAATAATAATTGTATGTATTTAAGAGATATAATCTAATTTTACGATCCATGTATACAATATGAAAAGATTAAATCGTGCATGCTGCACCCTGGCCTCACCCATTAGCTACACTCCCAGTTCCTTTGATTTTCAGAGTAATGTTGTGTTCCTAAGATTAATTTGGAAGAATTATATCCTATTTTATTTCTCAGAATGTTTGCATAGGATTCATAGTATTTCTTCTCTAAATGTTGCAAAGAATTTATCAGCAAATATCAACACTATTCATATTTCCCCTTTGAGGAAAATTATTTTATTATTATATTTTTAATTGATAAAGGATTGCTCTGATTTACTCTTTCCTGAGGTCAATTTTAATTAATTTATGTTATCAAGGAATGTTTCCACTTCTTCAAAGTTTCAAATTTATTGACATTAAGTTTTTTTTTAATGATATTCCCCTTTAAAATATTCATGTTTTGTGAAAAATATCACTTTTCGTTTGTGATATCTTTGTGTTTTTCTTTTTGCTCTTGATTATTGTATTATCAGGTATGTTAAAGTAATTAATAATTTCAAAGAATTAGTGTCATTTTAATAGATTTAATCTATTTTTTATGTTTCATAATTTTTTGTTCATGTCTTCATTATAACACTAGTTATTTAGTGTTTACCTTTATTTGCAAATACATTTTTGTGCATATCAGGTTTCCAAAAATTCTGAGCTTTCATTTTTCTTAAATATGATCAACTTTAAAGTTAAGTTTTGCATGGTAAGGAACTTTTTATTGACTCTTGTCTGCTTTTTACACTTAATGCTTTTTCTTCTTACCTTACAGCTGATTTCCAATATGCTAAATATGATGTATCTAAGCACCATTTTAAAATATTTTAGCCTTATCATTAGTCAGATATTTGAATGTTAGGTTTATTTTTCAAAACTTTGTGAAATTTCCAGTAATATTTTTTCAGATATTTTGGTGAACAATTAATTCTATGACTTTGAATCCAATTGCACTTTTAAAGTTTGATGCTGTTGAAACTGAGACACTTTATTGCTTGCACATATTTTACTTTCCTGATTAGTTTTCAAGTTTGATCATTTTTGTTAATCTTTCATTAAGTTTACTTACCTATTTTTTATGTCTCCATTTTGCTGTTATGCTCGTCCAGTAGACTTCATGTTGTACATTTTGATCTTCAATTATGAAATTTTCACTTGGCTTATTCCCACTGATTTGGTTGCTTTTTCAAGATTGTCTTCTCATCAATCATCAAGTAAATCATTTTGTTCATAAAATTGCATAATAACCTTTTAAAACTGGTCAGCTAATTTACACATCTAGAAAATCTTATAAACAGTGTTTTAAATTGATTACCAGTTTTATGCTTTCCATATCTTGTATTGTTTTTCCAATTTTATGCCAAACATTTCTATATTATTTTTAAAGTTTTATTTTATTAACATCTATAGATATTTTTAAGAAATTTCATTCTTGCCTTTTTTCCTAGCCTGGCTTAACACTACTGGGCTGAAGCTAGTCTCCCACCCAGCCCCAGGAGTCACTGGAAATATAGACCAGGCTCTGCCAGGCACTTTGAATGACATGTAGGATCTTGTGGTTGTTACTGGTGAATTATTTTATTCCACCAATATTTATTCTATCACTTGTTTGTAAATGCTAACTCTTTTGGACTTTATTCTAGAGAACTGGTCTTTATAGTACAATCCTTATTTCTAAGGCATAGTTTTTCTGTGTGCAAATTACTATTTGGCTTGTAATACAAAGTCTCCCAGCACTGTGGGAACTTTGATCTCTCTATTTAGTGTATAGTCCCAATAGCAGTCCAGATAAGCCTTGGGCAAAAGCTCATAGGAGTTTCCATGTGTACATCGGATATTCACTCTGTGTGAATATTCTTCCTCTTTTTCCTCCAAGTGTTCTGCCTTTGAAATTTCTGCTACTTCAATATTCTGAATTCTGAGCTTTTCCTGTTCTTCTCTGTGCCCCATGCTACGAAATGCTCCCAAGAAGAAATGTGGATAAACGGACCTCAACTTGAATATTTCTCTTCTGTCAAGGATCACATCTCTCTTTTCCATTGTCCAAAACTCTCTGCTTATCTTGAGCAAAATTGGCATTGATTACACCATCATTGCAGAATGTGAAATTTGAACTTTTACTATATAATTGGAGTGATTGATGTTCAAAGTAAATAGAGCTAGAATCGTGACTACAACTGATTCTTTGGGTTAAGAAGAGCTTTTTCCTTCAAATCTGACAATAATATAAGATATCCAAAGTCACTTCCTGGACATTCATATTATTGTTATATTTCTCCTTAAAGTAAAAATATCATAGAATTGTCATTTTAATACTATGGAAACTGAGGTAATATGACCTCTTTTATTTCAACACCCCTTCTATCAGTTGTTTCTCTCCCTCTGAATTCACTCTGCTATACTTCACCCTATCCTTAAGTATGGCTTTTTCTTAATTGTATATTTCCTTGTTGAAGTTGCCTGTTTACCTGGGCTAATTGATCTGTAATGTATGTATTCTTCACATTATAGCTGCAGCAACTATTTAAAATGTGCGTATAGTTATAAACATATATCTGTTCAAATATGTTCAGTAATTATCTACTATTTGTAAAATATCATTAAATTCTTTACATTTATGGAATAGTACTAGAAATTATTATGGTAAATATCTATTTCTTCAACTTTACCTGTTGTCATTCCTGTGTTCCCTAGGCTCTCAATTTATGTAAAGGACATACTTGAGAACTCACAATGCTTCTTTAGGCTCCATTATTTCCTAGTATTAAACTGTTATCTATCACATATTACTTTAAATTAGTAGTGTTTCCCTGCTTTAAATGCTGATCTACTCACATTTCTTCATTCATTGTATTTAAGGTACTTTAGGATGAGGGTAACAAAATATTGGCATGGTTAGAGAATCCATAAATTTTGATTGATGAATAAATTCAATTATATTATCAAATAATATTATTGTAAGCTTTTTAGATGCATTCAGAATATATTTTTGTTAATAAAATGTGAATACTTAATAGTACTTGCATTTTGTAGATTTTAGTAATACACAAACACCTTTAACAATACAAATAATAAAAAAGAAAGTCATTAACCTGTACACACTGCATGAAATAGTTTAATAAAATAATTAGAAACAAAACTATTATTAACATCCTGGTGAATTAATTTGAAAGAAATAAAAGTTTGCTTTCACTGTGAAATATCTTAGATTTCTTGGCACATCATATATATTAGCTTTAAAAGGCATGAAGAGAGAGCACATAGAGAATCCATGAATATTGCTGCTAATTACACAGAGCTAAAAGAACTAAAAGAAAGATTACTGAATTATTGATCTTTGCGTGCAGATAAGCACTTTTCTAAGAGGGAAAATAATAACAATATTTAAGCTAGAAATTGATAACTATATATATTATAGTATTTTGTGCAACAAATCAGAATATATGCCAATGCATAAATAAAGGAATTTTCTGATGTGAATTTTTTTTTTTTGAGAGAAGGACAATGAGAGGGAGAGACAGAGAAAATCTATTTTTATTGAGTTTTTCACATGGCTTTCATTGCTCAGACACTTAGTTGTGTATGTGGGTGCTGGGGTTCGAACTCATGTACTCACGCATGCCGGGAAGCATCATAACTGCCAAGCCAACAAACACTCCAGCTCCCTCTTTTTATTCTTTTTAAGAAAGAGAGACAGTGGGAGACAGAAAGAGAAAAGCAATTTTTCTTTAATTTTTCATGTAACTTCATTCCTCCAACACTTTGTTGCGTAGGTGGTGCTGGGGTTAGAACCCGAGTATTTTCCCATACCAGCCAAGCGCCATAACCACGGAGCCACTGATCCAACCCTGATACGAATTTCTTGACAAATGTACATGAAATACAGGTGATTTGTTAAAAATAAATTTTATTTAGTATATTTGAGGTAACAATATGATGTTATTATATGTATTTATGTATATATTTGGAGTGAAACTGTTACTATACTGAAGAAGATTAACATATCTATCATCCAATTACTTTTTTGAGATGGTACATAAAACAAACATCCTTAATATGATACAAATCTTTTAACTTCAGTCCTCATTCTCTACATTACAGCTCTAAGCTTGTTCATCCTGCATATCTGCTATGTTGTATCCTTTGATCTATATTTGAAATATAGATAATTTGGAGTGGCAATTTACAAGTGCTGTTTTCATAAGGGACTCAGCAAAACATTGTTCAATTTGAGATTCGGGAAATATAGATTCTGATGAAACCAATAAAGTGACCTTCAATCAACACTATCTTTGCTTTCCTGACTGATACTGTCAAAAATGTTGTGAGCAATAAAGAGAGATGATCACACAGACAGATAAGAAATAGTAAGGTCTTAAAATAAATAACCATATGCTCCAGTTTCTGAGAAAGGAAGTAGGCTTTTCAGATAGAATGGAAGAAATCTTTAAAGAAGTAGGCCAGGACAGAAAGGAATAAAAATGAGTTTAAGGAGATAAAAGTACAGATTTTAAGAAGCTTGATAAATAAAGTTGGTTAAAGAAGAGAGCACAAAGTGCATTATTTTACAATGCCATAAATTTCTTTTCAACCTACACAGTATCAAGAACAGTACTGTTTATACTTCCTTATAAAAAAAAGACATTGATTAATTTTCTGGTAATGACTCCTACCTTTAAATATCAAATGAAATCCAAATTATCATTCAATCAATTGTTATAGATGAGTACTCAAAAACCTGTTGAATAATTTACTTATTTATATATAGCTACATATTTTGAAGAATTAATCTTAGATTGAATGAATGTTTCTTTTACCCTATTAATTATGTCATCTTCTGGCAAATCTGCTGATTCTTGTGAAAATGAATGATATATTTTAAAGATATTTAGAATATAACTTGAAAAATTTTAATTTATGGAGAATGTAAACTGAGAATTGATATTCCAATTAAGAACAATTGCAAAAACCTGAAATTGCATAAGCTGAATCTATGAATTAGTAGTCATGCAAATTTAAACCTTGCAATTATTCAATTTGGTTGTGTCATGTATTTGCAAGACTCGTGTGCAAGAAATAATAATAGAATGAGAGGAAATAAAGTCTTTTGACTGATCTTTTCCCAGTGTTTCTCATTACCATGACACAAAACCAAGTCTATCAAAATCCAACCTTTCTTTTTTGTAAAAAAAAAAAGTGATTAAGCAAAGGGTGAAATCTTAAGGAAACTGTTAAAGAGATCTAAATATAGGACATGTAGACATAACTTAATACACTTTTAGCAAAAAATACTAACTCACTCAGCATTTCTATATTTAATATTAGATTGATCAGTTTTTTAAAGAGAGAGAGGGAGAGTTGGAATGAGAAAGACAAAACAACTTTATTTAGTTTTTCATCTGTTTTTTGTTGCTCTTACACTTCATTGTGATGTGGTGCTCCGGTTTGAAATATGGTCCTCACCCATGCCATGCAAATGCAATACCACTGAGCCATGCTCTATCCCGAAATTGATAAAATATTGAGTATGGAAATAAGGAAGAATTGATTAGGCAGCAAACAAGTGTAAAGGACCCTAAGAGGAACTGTGTTTGTTTCATTTAAGACAATAATGAGGCAGAGGTGCTGCTGAGGAAAAATTGAAGGGAAGAGAAGAGTAACAGGGCAGCTGTGGGCTAGATGGGGTAAGGTCTTATTGGTCATGCAGGGGAGGTAGGTCTTAGCATTCTGCATCCTGTCTCCACATTGTGATTATCTGAGTACAAAAATTGAAAGCATAATTTAAAACTTTTATAGAAGTTTGTAAAATAATTTTATATCTACTGAACTTAGCTTTAACTGACCTGCAACACAATTGTTTAGTTTTGCTTTTCTAATAACCTATATTTTATGTGTTTTATAAAATATGGTGCATGATAGTTTGGACATTTAATGAAGGAATTTTAACAAGGCTTCTCTTTCCTTAAGTAGTTAAATAAGCATTGAAATCACTTTAACTTTTACACAGAGGAATGACGTGATCCAAATATATTTTCAAAGTATTACTTTGGTGATTATGAAACAGAGTGGAGAGTGATAGAGAAGGTTATATAAAGAGAAAATCGTTTGAAAACCAGAATAATATCACTTTGGTTCCTTTTTATTGGTTTTGTTTGGTGGGGCACAATAGATTGAATAGATTGAATATTGGAATATTCAGATCCTTGATACTATTTGATACCATTGTAATACCAACATCTAAGTCATTTGTGACTGATGTCAGTATTGAAATGAAAGGAGGTTCATGATTGACTCTAAGATTTGTACCTTGGGCTACTGGAAAACTGAGGAAGAATGGTGATGGGAGAAGCTGAATATTCTGTTCTGCTTTCTTTCTTTTCTCTCAGTGAAATTGGAAATAATGTATCAGGTAAAACAGAAGGTTGTATGGACAGGTGAGACTTGAGGAAAGAGTGGATTTTCCAAACTAGAAATTTGCAAAATAATGAGAAAGAGAAATATAGCATGGAAAATGCTAATGGCCATGAATTTATGCATTCAGCATGCAGGCGGTCAGGTAAAGAAAAAAACGTGTACCATTTTGCCATGTTTGCGGTTTTTCCCCTGGAGGGAGTACTATCCAGACAAACAGGAAGCAAGCTGGTTGATAAATATATTAGAGAATGACAGTAAGGATAAACAAAGGGAACTAATTTATCAAGGAGTGAATAGAGGACAGCATAAAAGTGGTATACAAGAAAGTGATAGGATCAACAGATTGCTTATTCCTTTGCAATCAAACAATTTCTGAAGTCAGGATTCTAGAGAACTTGGAGGAGAAAGTTCCATGTGGAAACAGAATGTCTGAGTTCAAGATTTTGGATAATTGTCACTTATTGGTAATGATAAGGTATTAGATATGCACATGCATGTGCTCATGGCAAAAAAGTTTACGTAAAAAATATATTTGGATTAGAGAATAACAATTATAGCTCATTAAGAAGAATGTTTATGGGAATTTGAAATTCATCACTCTTTTGGTTAGAAGTAATACTGAGAAAGTTTCATCAAACTAAGGGTCAACATCCTCAAGAAATAAGGGCAAATGTGATAGGTCTAGTATAAATGGATTCCAGCAGGACTGAGCGAAGGATGGAATTATTTGATCGCATTAGTATGCGATTTGGCCTTCATATTATGTTTCATCAATCCTGCAGTTTCCCAACCAGGTATCATATGCTGAGCATTATCATACGGAAATTACCCAGAGAAGTGCACCGACAAACCATGTACCTAGAGACACTTTCTTTCATTAAGTTCACAAATCCTCAGAGAGAACAACTAGGTACAAAGGATCAAAGTTAAAAGGCAAACGTCATTTTCAATATTCAACATTCTCAACACTGGTTTAGTTTTTTAAAAATGATCCACAAGTAACTGAATGTTCAAGCAAAGTCTGAAAGACCATCTGCCAAGGATTCTGGGGAGAAGATTACTTATTTCATGGAAATTTTATTTTATTTTCCAGTTCAGCATTTTAATCTTGTAATAGATATAGAAAGAAAATAACATATTAATCAAATAAATTGCTCTTTTCTCTTTCCCTTTCCCTCATTCCTCCTCTGGGTCTCCCTTCACCTTTTTCTCTTCTCTCTTTCCCTCTTTCCCTTTCCTTTGTTCCTTTCTGTCCCTTCATGAAGTTCTAGGCAACATGCTTGTTGCAGTAAATAGAGTTGTAAATACAGTCAGTGATTTTGGGTACTGTGATTCTAGGGTAGAGACAGGAACTAAAAATCTAGGTATGCAAATCTTCAAATAAATGTGGACACAGCCTGCGTGAAAGCCCACAGAAAGGCACACAGACAGCTTTACAGAGAAGAAAGTGCTAGAACTGGCACTATTTGCATGAGGATTCTGATGGTGTGAGAAATAGGGAAGCAGATTTGAGAAAAAAAAAATGCAGAGCCTTGGTGACACAAAAATGCAGACTCTAGGACAATGCCATGTTAACTTCAGGTTGGAGGCTAGAGCCAGGGGCTGAGAACGAAGAGCAGCCAGGAACTGTAAACAACTCAGTCATGAAGAATCTTGCTTTTATATTCTGCAGCCAGAAGGTTTGCATTTTGTTTTTTTATTGATTGTCCATAATTTTTCTTAAAATGCAAATGTAGGCATGTCATTTCTTCAGTATGATTGTAGGGTCCACCAAGCTCTTAACCCAATACTCCTAAATTTCATCTGCACCTACTCTTCCTCTCTTATTGCCATCAGGGTTTTCTAAAGAGCTTTGTTAAAATTGCACATTATAGTTAGGTCAATCATCTCACTGGACACCCACATAACCCCCACCATAATGCACTGTCTCCATGCTCCTTAGCGTCACCTGCAAAACGCAATGCAAATTTAATCACAAACGTTTTACTCACTCAGATGCATTGCCAGGTCCTCTGCTTAGAGTTCCTCCTGTTAAAATTTCTGTGAGATGAGGATCTTCATGTTCTTTTCTACTGCTAAGAATTAGGTGAGTATGTGGATTTATAAGAGAAGAAGCGGCTTACTACAAATATGAATGAGCACTACAGAATATGGGCTCTTTTCTGCAAGTGGTGCAAGATGAATGAATCAAAAGGGAAAGTGATTCTCTCTCTGATGTTTTAGAAAATCCTCCTTGCTGAACGTGAGAGGAAACTTTGACAGAGATAAAGTGAGAAGACAACTGTCAGGATACGAATGAGGAGGATATTTTAATAGGTTAGGAAAGAGAACTTTATGGGGGAATATCTGAGGCTATGAAGTGAAAGTCGCACATAGAGATACTCAGATAGGATAGAACAACCAGTTGGGTGTTGAAGATGAGAGAAGGGTGTTGGTAGTATGGTTGGTGGTAAAGAGTTCATGATTTTCACTGATTAAATAGATGATGTCTCAAATCAGAAGAAGAATCAATGTATGGTTAACAGGTCTTGAGATGAGGTGATAGGTCTAGTTTAAACAGAATTATACTATTCATAATATATCTATTACTATCTATGTAGGTTTGGACATGACAATTCAATTACGGAATGAATCAGTTATTAGGAGATAATTTTTTTTTATTTTTTAAGAGAGAAGGACAGTAAGAGAGAGTGAGAGAAAGACAGATAGACAATCAGAATCACTTTTTTGTTTAGTTCTTCACATGGCCCTTGTTGCTCCGACACTTAGTTGTGTATGTGGGTGCTGGGGTTTGAACCCATGTACTCTGGCATGCCAGGCAAGCGGCCTAACCTCTGAGCCACTGCTCCAGCCCCTAGGAGATAATTTTTAAGCAATTAAAATGAATTAGCTTTGGCTGGAATGTTGCCTGGCATATGCGAGGACCCAGATTTGCACCCCAGAATCACATACACAACTAAATGTCGGAGCAACAAAAATCAGATGAAAAACTAAATAAAATTGACTCTCTCTTCATCTCTCTCTCACTGACCCTCTCCCTCTTAAAAAATTAATTAGTTATCATATGGCAAAAACGTACAATGAGAAGAGAATAGGATGTTATCTTGACTTTAACCTAAAGGATGGTACAAAAATTTATCTATCTACCTAGCTACCTACCTACTTCCATAACAGCAAATTTATAGGACAATAAGGAGAACCTTTTTACATTGAAGCCAAAGGAAAATAAAATTTTCTCTAGCAAGTGATCAGAAATATCAAATGTGGCAGGGAGGTCAGGTGAAACAGAGATTGGAGTTTGTTAAATTTCATCACACAGGTTAATGCTGCCTGATATTCGGTCAATTGGTAAGGATGGGAAAGCTGACCACAAGAGTGCTTGGAAGGAGAGGACATGCCTTCCGTGGGGAAACACACCAGAGTGCAGAAAGAGAAAAAAGGAGCTACAAGTATTCAAGCAAGCAGGGCTTTGGTTAAAAAGGATTTCGATTCAAATGCAGTGATATTTCAGAGGAAGAATACTTGTTTTGCATAATGAAACAATATCCCTTAAATGATTTTATTACCTACACAAAGCAAAGTGCTCACTCTAAAAATATCCGTGCTTATTCTGCCAAAATTTGAAACATCCAGACTTTCGTTTCAGTGGGAGTCCTCCAGAGCTTGTACCTAATATTCTAAACTGAATGTTAAGGTGATAAAAATGCTTTAATAAGCACTTAGAAGTACTTTGTGAGTCTGAATGGCTGCTGAAATCTAAAACACGTCTATTATTCTTTCAGCAACAACTGGTTTGGGGTATGGCATAATGTAGATAAACATCTATGGGAGGCTACTTTTAAGATTCTCCATGCCATCAGGAGACAGGGTTTATGTCCTGCTCCCTCAGCAGACAATTAATCATTGACAGTCACTTTCTTTAAGACGGCAGTCTAATTTCTGAACACTCCTTTCCTCACCTTCAACTAGTTACAATGTCACTCTATGTATTAAGTCATAAATATTTCATGTTGGAAATTTGTCAAGAGAAGAAGAAAAGCAATATACAATGGTTATTCCCTTAGGTGTAGTCTCTAATAGCTGAAGTGTCTTACAATAAGGAAATTAAGTAAATTATAGTACATTAACTTGGTAGCATATTATGCTGCCTTTAAAATAAGATGAAAAAAATTATGACTTATAAATAGATGATTTACAGTTCCATTAAAAAGTAGACTACAGAATGATTTGGTCATTACTATTTATACCCCAAAAAGGCCCATTCTTACTGAAAATGTTTGCAAGATAATATGCAAACATGAAAATTAATGCTTCCATGTTTTAAACATTAAGCTGAAGTAAGTTTCTTTGACTTCTGAATATTTTATTTTCTTCAAAATTCACTTTGTTTTTCAATAAGAAGGGGTTCATCATAGGTATTCTTGCTATTCTTCCAATTTATCTAACTAAAAAAAAAAGTTAGATCTTAAGTGTCAGTATCTGACACTGTAATAAAAAGGTACTTCATAGTTTTGTAAGTAACACTAAGGTAATATTTTAATATTATTTTCACTACATTACATTTATCAATGAGGCAATGAATAATATCTCCTCATGTAAATAGAACACTTGAGCTTCTATCTGTAGTGATCGCAGCAATTCCTCTTCTATCACAGAAAATCCAGAAACAGTTTGGATTTCTGGGTGACCATATCATGTTTTTGGTTGAAAATAATTCTCAAGCATAGAGTTCTGACTTCACAGATGGATATTGGACTTCAGTTGCCCCTGAACTGCATTCTTGTGTTTTTCTGAATTATTCTTTATTATTTGAAACTAATTGTATTTTCATCCCAACAAAAGGTTCAAACACAGGCAATCGGAAACAGCACAATTGCTTTCTTTGATCTATGGATTTTACTGCTATTGCTTGCTTACTTTAAAAAATTTATTGTTAATTCGATGGACTCTAGTTCATCTGTCATCTACCTAACTCCTATAGGAGAGTGAATTTGAGGAGGCCTGGAAACTGGTTTTGCTGACCTCAGTTGGAAGGGCCACCCCATGATGAGACTCATACCTCCCCACACCAATCACTTTTTCAGAGCCCTTCTTGTTCTCACCTCCACGCTATTGGGAAACATGTCAGGGTTGATGAGTATCTTTCAGTTTACCAAGACATCTACCCCAGACATCCTAGTTAGAGAATGTGCTAATCTTTGGATGAACATGATAACATTTTTTGACTCATTATAAAGATCCAAAAGAAGGGCAGTATCAGTGAGACAGGTTGATCCCATCTAAGAGAAGCCCACTGTAATTAAAAGGTAACTTGTATGTTTATAAGTGACATTAAGGTAATATTTTAAAATTA
Organism: Aplodontia rufa; assembly: GCA_004027875.1. NCBI lineage: Eukaryota > Metazoa > Chordata > Mammalia > Rodentia > Aplodontiidae > Aplodontia > Aplodontia rufa. The sequence continues at coordinate 42,597 of PVKS010011946.1, read as the reverse complement.
TTGCTGATCAAGCATTTCTCACTAAGTTTCTCAAAGAGCAACATGAAATTAGTTTTGTGATTTTTTTCTAGAATATGAATTTATATGAAGTCATAGAATAATGCTATTTATAAAGTTTAGAGAAACTAAGATGTCACTTACCTTAATCCTTCCTTTTTACAAATGAAGAGGTCATGATGTAGACATAAAAAATCTTCCTTAGAAAAATGAGATTCATAAATATGAAGGATGATTTTTTATTCTAACTTCAATAATTTCCCTCACCCCTTTTCCTTACATATTGTAATTCTTTATAATTTTAATAACGCCCCCCACTGTCATTCTACAATATGATTATGCTTTTTACATGGAAGGAACTAATGGATATATTTAAAAGAGAATTCAAATTCATATGCTTCATACATATGTGTGTTATGTTGTAGCTTCTACAGCTTTCTATAGTATATTTTAAAGATTCTTATGCCTTAATTAGCTCACATTTATATAAGATGGACTGTTTGATTTTCTAAGTAGGTATAAAAATTTAAACATATGAAGTGGTTCTAAGGAAATGTAGTACCTTCCTCCTCCTGCCCCGTCAAAATTGTTCTTCATAGTGATATGTGATCAGGAAGGCAAAAATCTCAGTTTTGTAAACAGTATTCATGTACAAGAGGTCACAGTTAAGGTTACCTTGGGAGTTCTAATTCTGAATTTCCTGACTACTGTGGGTTTAAATCATAACTTTAATGTTCCATTAATGCAGGGTATTTTTTACACTGAATTGTTTTATGTCTTTTATACTACACTAATGGGTATTGTGCTGATTTCTGCGACTATCAAAGAAAGCTCAATATTCTGGTAAACTCTTTTTAGTCCATATTACATTATATAAATCCCTTTATTTAAGTATGAATAAATCAATTTAAAAACTTTTCTATCAATAATCACTTTAAACATTTTTACAGAAAACATGATAAAAATAGTGTTCTTTTAAAATCTAACATCAAGATGTGCCTTCTGAAAATTGACATTTTTGTCATTCTTCACTGTCTTAGAGGCTTTAAAAGGTCATAAAATTACCAGGTCATTATCATTGTTATTATTATTTTTTTAAAGACAGAGGGACAGTGAGAGTGACAGAATCAATTTCCTTTAGTTTTTCATTGCATTTGCTGCTCTGAAACTTCATTGTGTACGTGGTGTTGGGTTTGAACTCCCACACTGTAGCATGCCAGGCAAGCGCCACAAACGCCGCAAGTGCTGAGCCACCACACCAGCCCCTACCAGTGTTAGTTGTAATCACACATATGCTATGGTGCAGTATTTAAATTGTGAGGTAATTTGTGAATTTATTGATGAGATTGATCATGTTTTCATAGTTCTTTAATAAGCATTAAAAATTCTTAGTTGGATATCCAGTAAACTTTCAGCAAATTAAAAAGAATTCAGTTTTTTAAACTTAATGGATTTTCTTTGTATCAAAATATTTATTTTAAGATAGGAAGAGGTGAACATCTATTAATATAGTCATAGTCCTTGACTGATCATTACCCTGTTATTAAATTACAAGGGAAGAAAGTTGTGACTTGGTGATAGGATGACAAACTCCAAACAGCAAGAGCAAAGATGGTGTTGGGCTTAGTCCTCAGGGACAGCATCTGCAGTGAAAATGACTAGAGCTAAATGGTGTGCTTGCTAGTTTAGTATTATGCCATCATCTTCATAATATGGCAAATTTAAGATAATCCTTATCCACATTTTAAATTTAAAATTTTTCTTAGAATAAAATACTCTCTGGACATATTATGTGTGTGAGTTTTTAAAACATTAGAATTAGTAGCAACAAATGGACTATTTGAAATAATTGATGATGTTTTATGAAAAACAAATGGGAAAATCCAAATAGGTAAGTCATTAATACTTGCTAAAATAATTCCAGTATGCCCAGAATAGCTGACTCCTAATTTGCTACAGTATTGAATTATCACACCATTACACATTTTCTTATTTTTAATTGTGAATATTCATACAAATTGGTAAAATATTTTGGTGGAGGAAAAAGTAGGGGATTCTGGACATTTAAACTAAATGGACACTAAGAAGATATTCTGAAAACATTTCTTTGGAGGAGAGCCATTACTTGTATATTCTTTAAACCACAGTTGGATTTCTTGGTGTATATTCAACAGAAATATGTACTAATATTCACCAAAATTCATGCACAAATGTTCATTGCCTTAACTATAAAATCCAAAGCTGAATATAACTATAAGATATATATACACACACTTCTACCCAGTATTATGGGCATATTTTTTTGTGTGTGCATATTTAACTAGATAGGTTCACACAATGAGATCTAAAGGAATGATACGATCAAAGTGCAATTTCATGCAGCAAGAAAAACATCTGTCAGGATGTTACACTAAAAATGGCAAATGATCTTATACCATGTTGTTCCATTTGTATATAGTGTTTTTAACTTGTATTTCAAAAACGGAGAAAACTATTTTGTGCTTTTGACGTTAGACTAATGATTACTTTGGGTGTGATAGGAACTACAGTGGAAGCTTTTGGGGTTGATGATTTTGTTTCTAGATCTGACTTGTGGGTACACAAATGTCATTGGTTTGTAAAAATTTGTTGGGATGTACTTTCGTGATTTGTGTACTTTCTTGGTTGCATAAATAGTCACTAAAATCTCAACTAACTAAAAATTTCTAAAATCAATGCAAACTATATTTTAGAGTCATATACATTTAGGTTCAAATGCATCTCTAATATTTAGTTTCGGTTGTCTCGAGGTTTTTGATGAGGGAACTGGGGTAGGTGACCTATATTACAAAAATGTTTTTGTAGGATTAAGAGCATTGAATGAATACACAGATATAAGTGATATATAGGTAATGACTATTAAGCTTTTATGAGGTCATTGTTTTGAAAGTTCCGATTCCTAATGAGTTGCAAATATAATCTGATTCTGTGATTGTAGAGCTCACCATTTTTACTTAGAGGTTATTTTGTGCCTCTCCCACTGATTTTTCTAAAGGAAGAATTACACATTATAGTGATGAGTGAAAAGTATTACATAATGTATATTAAAATCATGATTAGAAAATATCAACTATTATTAATCACACTTAGTCTGAATCTTTTTTATCCAGGGATGAAAGGAAAATATTTCAAATTTTGTTTGAACTCTCGGTAGCCTCAGTACAACTTGCCCTGCTGATAGCAAATGTTCTCAACAGCAGTTCTGATTCACCAGCTGATACGTGTTTCATGTGGGAGCACATCTGAGGTCTTGCAGCTTACCAATAAGAGAAAGAGAGAGGGGGAGAGAGGGGGGCCGGGAATAAAAGAAAGAAAAGAGGAAAGGAAAGAAAAGAAAAAAAAAAGAGAACAAGAGAAGAGAGAGAGAAAACAGTCTACATGGATCCTTTCATAACCCTGTCATCCTGTCACCAAGCTCCCAGGTAACACTGTAGTTCTCTGGCATAACAGCTTGTATATTCCTCTTCTTCTGACAAAACAAAACGATGTTGACACTTTTTAAGATAATTTTTCTGATACATAAAAAAACTCTTCTTTCTTGGTTTACTCATGAGGTTCCTTGCAGGTGGGTTTTGAATCACTCTAATTTCTCTAACAATTAGTTTATTGAGAGTGAATAAAATTAAGGCATTTTAAAGCAAGGAAACAAATTATTTTCTGCACCAAAGTCTCAGAGTGTACATACATTTCTTTTATTATTTCCTGGATGTGTTAAAACACACAATGTGACTTCATGCTAATGTGGGAAGACAGGACAAATGAAGAGGCTGGAACCTGGGATAAGACCTGCCTTCTCATTTCTACCAATTTTATAAGGAATAAAGGAAGATGTGGAACACAGTACCTAGGGGCTGAAAATTTCTCATACATGATTCATTATGTACCCGAGAGTGGACTGGTTAAAATGAGGTGTCAGAACTATAGTTAGTGTGTGTAGTTATTACCCTGGGCAATAAAGAGCTATTCAGTAATAAAGGAGAACATTTGACATTTTGGAGACATAAAAACAGAGACTCAGGGCTAGAGAGGTGGCTCAGTGGTTTTGGTGCTTGCCTGGCAAGCGGGAGGACCCAGGTTCAAACCCCAGCACCATGTACACAACTAAGTATTGGAGCAGCTAAAGCCATGTGAAAAACTAAATAAAGTTGCTTCTCTCTTTCACTGTCTCTCTCACTGTCCCTCTCTCTTAAAAAAAAAAAAAGGAAAGAAACAGAGACTCAATCTCTTTCTCTGATTCCACTCTACATATAATTTGTCTTATATTGATGCACTGATATTGTGGATAACCTCAAAATTAATGAATAACAGTAAAGCATAACTGGAGTTAAATGAATAGTCAAAAAATATAAGATAAAATAAATTCCTGAAAAGACTTTTGTGGTTCTGGACCTGGGTCTGATAAATAGCATAGGAGTATTGGAAGAACAAGGATTTCTGCTCTTTGTAGAATAGTATTGGGAATAAAATATGCTAGACGAAAACAAATGAGTCTAGTGTCTTGCAATAGTAAGTTAGTGTTATGGTGTAGATAGCCAAAGATCCATATGTTAAAGGCTTGATCCCCAACCTAGTGGCACTACTGGGAAGCAGTGAAACATCAGGAGGTGGAGCCTAGTAGAGCGAGAATATTCCATTTGGGCCATGCACTTTGAAGGGCTATTGGGACCTCCTTTTTCACTCTCTTTTGCTTCCTTGGCTCCATGTAGTAAATAACTTCTTATGTTACCTGCTATCAGCACGAAGTACTACTACCTTATCACAAGGCTTAAAAGCAATGGACTAACTGACCATGGGCTAGAGTCTCCAAAGCTGTAAGCCAAAATGAAACTTTTCTTCTTATGAGTTGATATATCTCAAGTATTTTGTAACAGTAACAGAGAGCTATCATAGCTTGTTTTAAAACTGTTGTGTTGCTTCCTGGAAGTGCAGCAGGGCTGAGTCAAGAAATCTCAGGTGTTTGGGATTTCAGGCAATAGCTTCATGGATATGAGGGTTAGTTGGCAACTATCTAAAATCTTGATTAAAATAATCATATTTGAAACAGATTTCTTTCTGGGCAAGAGATACTTGTAAGTAAGAGAAGAAATCAGTGGTTGCCTCAGGCTAGATGTAGAAATAGGCAATTTCTGTAAATTGGCACAAAGGATCTTTTCAGAGTAATAGCACTGTACAAAACCTTGGCTGCCAGAATGGTAACACAACTGTAAATTCACTAGAACTTATTCTTTTGTGTAATTAATACATTTTAATGGCATGTAGATAGTACCTTAATAAACACATTTTAAAAGTCTTTGGTTTTAGACTTCTCTGATTAGCAAGCTCCACTCTTCACTTTTTTTTTTTGACAATACACCATTGTCATTGGTACATTCTTTTAGTTCATAAAGATCACTAATAAAAAAAATCTGAAGCTGATGTTCAGATTCATTGACATCATAAGAAGGTTATCATTATCATAGTTTTCCCTCATGGAAAGCTGAATAGAAAAACAGATTAAACCAGCGTTTATTTGTCCTAGGCAAGATACAAAAGGTCTCTAGGTTCTTATCAAAATACAAACTTCTGTTCTCTAATGAGAATAAGACAGTACCATGACTGCAAATCTTTTATAATCCTCAATGTTAAAAATCACACTAATCCTTTTGTTTTTGTAGTTCCTTTAAAGTAATAAGAATTTACCACTTTTTAACTTATGTATGTGAGAAAATTGAGTAGAATATTAACATAGACTAGCTTCCAATGAAGATAGAAAAAGTGTCAGAATAACCATCAGCTCCCCACCCCTCCCCATGTCTATTACTTGTAGTTATTACGTGAAATAGATCTATAATATGCCGTCACAAGACACAGGCATAGACCACAAGCAAGTGTGCCTTCTGTCCTCTTTCTGAGTAAGATGGGTCAGTCCTTCTGAGGGAGACTTAAAAGACTGTGTGACCATGACTTTGGACATGATATGTGAAGCGATGCAAGCAGAATCCTTATATTTCCTGATCTTGAACTTGATGATACATGAAGGAAGTCTATGAGAAAACAGCTGACAAACCTTTAAGAGTTCTGTCTTTTCTCTACCAAGAGCATCAAGATTTAAATTATATCAGGATAACAAGTGGGAAGAAGTAAAAGTTTGATGAATTCGAAAATTCAAATGTTATTCCAAATAGTCAAGACATCTTTTGCAGGCAGAGTTATGTGAATGAAACATTGAACAACGGCACATTAGAGAAGGGTTTCATATAACCTTCACACAGAAGAGCAGCCTGAATAGTTCTACAATTTTCAAAATATATCATTTTTTTGCTCTACATAACCAGTCAAGTGCCAAAGCATGTGATTGGGATCCTACATTTTACTTTTTCTCAGGCTTCCAACAGTGCTTTAAAAATTTCTGTTATTGTCAGAATAATTTGCACTTATGTCTAAGCTGTGATCCTCTTTCACTTATTTTTCTAAAATGAATTCCCCCTTTTCAATTTACATAAAATTGTTTCATCATAAGAAAGTTATTTCACTAAAGCTTTCTCCTTTGGTTCTGCTTTTCCTGTTCTTTCCAATATTACTTTATTAACTAGAATTATCTGAAGGTTAATTTTGTTCTCTATCATGTAATCTTTTTATATAATCTTGTAAATCTTTTCGACCTTTCGTTCTTACTATGGGAAATGTTCTCTCCTACTCTAGTGTTTGTTTTTTATCCCTCTCTCTCCCACCTACATTTGATTCCTTTCTTTTTCTTTTTTTTGGTAATCTAACCCAGTACTTTGTGCATGCTAGGGAAGTGCTCTATTCCTGAGCTACTCCCTGCCCCAATCCCATTTTCTACAAAATAAATCCTGCATTTATTACTCTATTGTAACTTTGCATTATTTCTGGATTTCTTATAAACATATCTCTGATTTTTATCACTCTTTTAATATTGTACATAAGATTATAATCTTGGGTTCCTTATATTTTTTTGCTTTTTCAAAGTCAGATTTTAGATGTGGATTAAGCACATATTGTAAGATTTATCATATTAACCGTTTTAAATTCATAATGTTGGTTGTATTACTAATGTTGTATAACACAATGCAAGGATTTTTTATTCGGTAAATCTTAAACTGTACCATTAGACAATTTCACCTTCCTGTTCCACAGTCCCTGCTAACACTACTCCACCTTATGTTTTTATAAATTTGATCACTTCAGATAAATAATTAGCATCACACAGTATTTGTGTTTTCTTTACTGGCTTATTTCATTAGCATAATATCCCCAAGGTTCACCTATGCTGTAATGGCAGAATTTCCTTCTGTTTAAAGGTAATTAATATGCCACAGTTTGTTTATTCATTCATTAGTTGATGGACCACATTATATTCATCCATTTGCTACTGATAAATTTTTGGATTGTTACCACTTCTTGCCAATTGTGAACAGTGCTAGTATGAACAAAACTCTGTTCAGGAGCTTCTTTCCATTCTTTTGGATATGTATTCATATATTGGATTATTGAATCATATGATAGCTGTCATTTTAATTTCTAAAGAAAGTCACACTATTTTGCCTCTTGTTAAAACATTTTACAACTCCATCAACAGCGCACAAACACGGTGATTTCTCTATAACCTACTCAATGCTTGTTATTTCCTCTTTTGAAAGAAGCAGTCCTAACAGGTGAGAGGTGATATCCCATGGTTTTTATTGGCATTTTTTTGATGATTAGTGATGTTGAACATTTTTTAATATGACTGCTCACCAGTGGATATCATGTTTGGAAAAAATTTTAGTTTAATCCTTTACCAACTTTTTAAAATGGAATATTTTGATTTTTGCTATTAAGAGTTTGTCCACTTATACTCAATTTTAGCCTTTTTTAGCTGTATGAATTACAAGTATTTTCTCCCATTCTCTAGGTTACTTTTTCACTTGTTGAGTGCCCTTTCACACATTGTGCAGTTTAATTTTTCTTTTTTCTCCTTTTTTTTATGTGTGTGCTGTGTTATATCTGGGAAATTAGTAAAAAGTCTAATATCATGAAACTTTTAATCTTGCTTTATTCTTAGAGTTTTGTAGTTTTTGATCTCACATTTAAACTTATTCTATTTTAAGTTAATTTTTGAATGATATAAGATAAACTGCATAAGACTATCCAGTTTTCTTAGAACTATTTGTTAAAAGATTATCATGTCCACATTGAATGATTTTGACATTTTGTGAACACTATTTATCCATATATGCTTCAATTTATTTCTGGAATTTTTATTTTATTCTACTAGTCTATGTCTTTATGTCAGTATAGTGCTATTTTGATTAGTATAATTTTGTAGTATGTTTTGAAATTGGGAAATGTAAGCCCTCCAACATTATCGTTCTTTTCCAAAATTGTTTTGACAATTTGTCCAGTGAAATTCCATATGATGTTTAGGATGGACTTTTGTTTTATTAAAAAACAAAACAAAACAAAACAAACAAACAAAAAAAAAAAACAGTGGCACAGGGGATGGAGAGGTGGCTCAGTGACAAAGCACTTGCCTTGGGTTTGATGCCCAGCACCACATAGACAAATGAAAGGAAAAAATCAAAAGAAAAAAAAAATTAGCTTTCTCTCTTTTAAAGAAAAAAAGGAAAAATGAAAACCACAGCTGAGATTTTGAAAGGCTTCATTTTCTTGAATTAACTTGAAGATATTAAACACTTTCCAGCTACTTTTCATCTGTTTCTGAGTATTTTTTTAACACAGATGTTCTTCCATGTGTTCAGACTAGTGCTCATTTACTATTTTATATTTTTTTTCTTTTTTGATCCTTAACCAAAATGAAGATCTATCCATGCTGTATGTATGTCACTAGAAAAGTGTGTGTGAGTAGATGTTAACTGAGTTTTAGAACAACTTATATAAAACTCACCTCATCTTTTAAGATCTGCAGCTGGTGGCATTTGGTTTAATGTGAAGGCAGCAAGCTATTGTATAGGAGTTATTCCTCTGGAGCATACATTCTATCTTCAAGTGACACTTTTCTCTCCAAGGACAGCATTGTTAACACTGTAAAATACACTCTAAACCGCAGTTGCACACATGCACTGTCATCTACGATCTTTAATCCACAGTGTACTGTTACCACTGTGACGTCCACCTGCTGGATAGAAAGGGCTCTCTCCACCCTGTGAGCAGAACAGCCTGTGCCTAGCAGCAAGATGATGATTAGTCAGAGTACCAAAGACTTGAGGAAGAGGCAAGGCATTGGTTAATGCTGGCAGTCTTCAAGGCACAGACTGCATGTTTTTCTTAATTCTTTTGAATCACCCTTCACTCTTTATTAGTCCACATTCCTCCATCTCCTGCCAATGTCAACTCTTCTTTTGTGTGTGAGTTGCAGCTTAGTTTTGTAGCTCTAAAGGCAAACTAAGCAAAGTTTAACTTAACTAAGGCTCCAACTTTTATCTTCCATTTAAGCTGATAACTGGCTAAAAAATGAATTAGAATATTTTAACGTGACTAATAATTGACTTCTATATAAGCTTAATGTATAATCTGATATAAAACGATTCACCAACCCTTTGGAAAGCCAATGTTCTTTTCCTTCCAAATATACGTTTTAAGGTTTTTCTTAGATAAATTCATAAACATTGGGCCCCATTCAATATTTATATTCTGAAGAGGATTGCAATTGATATGACTCAACCCAGTCCAGATCCAGATCTAGATTGGTATATAAATTCCCTTTTCAGGAAAATGTCATCATTTTTATCTCCATATGGCAAACATTTTTCCAAATTCATCATCTTTCTGATCCTGCCTACATTCACTGTGGCATAATTCATTTTTTCTAAAAACAAAAAAAGGAAAACCTGAACATTGCTCTTACATCTTTTCAAATTACTCCTCACTGCATCATTACTAAAACAAACTCAGAATGATCATCTATTCTTCTCAATAAAATCGACATCGAGGCTCAGGGTCTGCTTTGTTCATCTGTAACTCTATGAACATCTTCTGGTAATGTTATCAGCTCTGTAATGACCTTGTTCACAACCAAACACTTTCTCATTGCCATCAAAACACTGGCTACATGGAAATAAATTTATCATTGCATAAGATACAGACTTATCTTCTATATCTGCATTCCTGCAACTTGCTTGTTTTATTCTAGCTCTATGTGAAATGATGGTTATTAATTTTGATAAGGTAATTTCAGATTGCTTTTCATAAAAACTGTCTCTTGTTTAAGACATGTAAAGACTGAAATGTTAAATCCCAAATACAAGTAAATTAAATGTCTCCAAATTCCCTCATTTTCCATTTCACAGTAGATCTAAAAATGATATAAATTGTCGAGAAACCAAGGGAAAAATATAACTCGTTGCTGTATTTTATATATAGAAATGCTTTTCATCTCAATAAAGGAAATTTTCATTAAAACTATTCTGTTTAATATGCTAATATGCTTCACAAACATTTTGATGGATCTACACAAATTAAAGCCATGTAGTATATGATAGAAATACAAAATTAAAATGAATGTATTGTGACTCCAATGGGTTTAAAATTTAACCACATCAGAAAATAAGTTCATAAAATGGAGGTAGAATATAGGTCAACAATAAGTACTGGAGCAGATATCAATGAAAGCTAATATCTGTTTTATTTTTTCTTTGAAATACAAAAAAGACCATTTACAGCACCAATGGTAATAAAATAATTTCAGATAAAAATACTGCCACTATATCTATTAATAAACATTGTATTTGGATTTAAAATTCATTTAACTATTATTGTATTTAATTGATTACTCATTAATCTAATCTGAAGTTCCAAAGTGTTCAAAAATATACCTTTATTCTCTTGATTTACTCCTAATTACAATTTGAGAGTTATGTGAATTATATTGTAGCTCAAACTTATTTCTAATTTAGTGATAGGGCACAGTAAGGAGAAATACAATAAGGTTATAAATTACTGAATTAAAGTGCATAATTTGATTTAGTAGTTTAAGGAATGGTTTTGAAACCTACAGATATATGAGTATCTAAAGGAATTCTGATGTGTATTTGGTCTCTCCAAAATTCTGACCTGCAACTTGCACAGATAAAATTATAACAAAGATGTAAGTGTTAGATGATTTGCATGTGATCATTTAGTATTCAGAATTATTGCTATGTAGCATATTCATATGTTTCCTAAATTCACTCCCAAGCATTTTTCTTTGTGTCTTTTGGTAGCACCTTACACTCACTGTATTTTTTTGTTTTATTTTCTCCAACACTACAGTCATTACTCCATATACAGCTGTCAAACACATTGGTTTTCCCTGGACTGTTGTATTAAACTTTAATAGACTTCTTGTTTCCTTTTCTAATTCAGATGATACAATGGTGCCAGATAAATTTTCTTAAAGCCCCTAAAATCGTGTTACATTTTGCATAAAATCTCTTAAAGAGTCTTCATTACATACCAAATGAAATTACTTTACTTTTTAAATGTGAAACCCAGTATTATGTGTCCCCAAGCCAACTTTTCCAATCTTATCTAATCTTATTTCTGGTTACAAAATCTCTCTGTTTTATTTTGCTTCCAACTACAAACCAATTAAACTGTTCACTATACACTACTTGAGTTACTCCGCTAGTCTATTTTATGTTTATGGAGACCCAGGGTCAAAACACTTCCTGATTTACACAGCTGGAAGCAAACCTTTTAAACCACACAATAACGTTTGTCCTTTCCCCATTAACCTTGTATTTAAAATTATGTTGAATAATGACTTACGTATAAATCTAATTTTCATTTCTAGATTACACATTCTAAGAATGTGGAGTATATTTAAACTACATATACCCTCAGAACCTGTTCAAAGCTGTCAAAATAATAGGCATTCATACTTATGAACAACAACAATAAAATTCTGGATTCTCTGTCTCCCTGCTTGCTTTTGAACCACTGTCCTCAGCTAGTTCGTATTATTTAATATCATTATATGTGGAAATACATTCCTTAAATTTAGTATTTAATAAGTGCTTATATATAATTTACTTTTTCTGACATCCTTTGTAAATACTCCATGGGAAATTCTTTATGTGATTTTCATAAATACAGGTAATTAGAACAAAAATCATAGTGTATCAAAGCAGCAATTTCTATTGTCTATTTGAAGATTTGTTATTTTTCTAAAATAATCACTTTACATAAGAGCACAAATTTAAATACCTCATTACCAAACTCATAAAAATTTCTTAGTCTTGTTTAGTAGTGTTAATTTTGTGAGTAAATTTTCAAATGTAAGTATGCCTCAAGAAATATTTAGCATTATGAAATCCTTTGTTAAGCAAGGAATATCTTTTTTAATAACTCTGTGTCCTTAAGCATAGTTGTATATGGTCACAAAAATTTTTGGATCAATTCTACCACTGTATATGTATGAAAAACACTACATGTCTATATCTTGTTTTAAACTAGTAATATATTTTAAAATGAAATGACCACATTGAAGTCACAATGTATTTTATTCAAAACAATATTAATATGTAAATATATAGATAAGCATAGAACAGTGAGCTCCGCGTATAAACAAAAACATTTTATCAGTACAACAACTCAAGTCAAACACACACAGAAGAAACTCATGGAAAATTGTAAAAAACTGCATGGAGTTGGAAAAATATAGAGACCATCGATAGGAAAACAAACACAGTCAACCCTTCTTATTAGTGAGTTTTACATGTGTGAATTCAACCAAGCATAGATCAAAAATACTTGAAAACATTTACATTTATACTGAATATGTGCAATTTCTGGTCATTATTCCCTGAATAACACAATAGAACAACTATTTACACAGCGTTTATATTTTATTAGATATTGTAAGTGATCTAAAGGTGATTTAAAACATTCAGGGTGATGTGCACATATCTTATGCAAATACACTGCCATTATATATAAGGAAATTGATATATATTTTTGGTATCCAATATCCCACAGACACTTAGGAGCAGCTGTGGTTCATAAGGATATAAAGGTTATGTGGACTTCATGTTAGTGTCCCCCTAAATTCATGTGTTGAGCTACTAAATTCCAGTGGGAAATTATTAGGAGGTGAAGGTCTCTGGAAGGCTGTTAGGTCTAGATGATGTCATGTGGGTGGAGCCCCATGGTGAGAGTTGTGCTTTTAATAGAAAGAGGCTGGTTTTCTGTCTGCCATGTGAAGATGCAAGAACACATCCTTTGCGTATCCTAAGGAGTACCTTCGCCAGACACTGGATCTGCCAGCACTCTGGTCTTTGGCTTCTTAGCCTTCAAACTATGAGTAATAAATTCTATTTTTTAAACAAACCAGTCCAAAGAGTTCTGTAATATCAACCCATAGTTTCCAAGATAGCAAACAGAGAGGATTGCATGGGAAAGAGATTGATATTGAATAATAGGATAGAAAATTTGAAACATGCTTTGGTTTGGAGTAACAATGAAAAATTTTTTGATTACAGCCAAATGTCGCAAAACCATACTTCAGGAAAGTGGATCTAAGGGCAACGAGTTGGATCTTAAGAAGTAGAAACTCGAAAGTTCGTGAACACTTAGGAGACCTTTATGTCATAGGCTGCAGTCTAGGTGAGATGTATGAACACTTCAGCTAGTATTTTAGAAAAAAAATACACTGAAAGGGATTCTGGGGAGAAAAACTGCAGAGGATATATTTTACAATAGTATTTTACAGAAACAGAGTAGACCAATAAAATTTCTTTCTCAAAGTGGGTGAATGGGACTCTAGGTGTGAAAAATGTAAGACAATTTATTGTTAGAGATGTGTTTTATTTTATTTTATTTTGTATTTAACTTTGGTTCTACAAAGTGTTCATTTCTGGAGATGAAGCTAGAGATGAAGATCTGTTAAAGGCAGCTGGCGATGTATAATGTAATTTTCAAAAGAAACAGAAATAAGAGCTGCTAACCTTTCATATACTATGCAGTCTGGGCCAGGAAGAGCTTTCAGGCTTTCTCTTATTAGGGACTGAGTAAGTCTCCGAAATCACCAACTAATATACACACTTTTTAGGTTATAAAAATATGGCAGTAGAAACTAAAATAATTGTTAATGCAATTAATAGGTGGGGAACACAGACTGGAACCCATTTATCACACTTTAGTCTTTATAATTATTTTTAAAAAAATAAGCCAAATTAGAAATTTAGATGAGATTACAGAAAGTAACAGTAAAAGGTCAAAAGGGCCAGAATCACAGTATTCAAAACATATGAAGTGATACACTCCAATGTGTCTATTTTCCAGCCTGTCAGAGAGCGAAATCTTCCCCACTGAGCCTTGGGTACTTTCCCCCCTTTTAAACCAGATATTATTTTTAATAAAATGACCATTACATTGCCCTAGCATCCTTTATCAATCCTTAGCTTTGTGCACACATATAGAATTATCATTAATATTGAGCCACAACATAAAAGCATGGCAAAGACCTAAACGTCTTATACTACAGGGCTAGTCAAAAGCTTGAACCCCTCTGTAGTTCATCCTAAATTTATGAATCAGGTTCATGTCATTTTTAAGAGTGTGTTGTTCTTTTCTAGGGTTGTTTATGAAAACACTTTCAGTAGAGAGTAAATGCAATAATAATAGCAGAGAGCCAAGAGGAACATACTGTTCCATGCATGTTATATTTCTCCAGAGATTTGAACTGGATGGATTACCTTTTCCACTTCTCCCTTTAACCAGCTTTGACATGAGTGCAGTAGACTGTTTCATTTCTATATTTAGCCTAAAGCTGAGTGAATTTCACTGAAGTGTGAAGTAATTTTAAATATAGTTTGTATAAAAGTTTGCTGAATTTTAAAGCACTTTGACATCACGGAGAATAAAAATTGCTTAAAGCACAGATCACTGTAGTTAAATATATGGACCATGGATGATTTTTGAATTATGGAATTATAATATTATTTTTGACTCAAGTGGGTATTAATTTTTTAATTATAATTACAGTGAATGTTTTGCATAGAAAATATTTTAGGTGTAGCAATTAATAATATTTACAAAAAAGTTTGCTTTTTTAATATTAGCAGATTAAATAGAGAACCCTTTTAATAGTTAAACAAGTGATTTTTAAACTTCCAGATTCTGCAGTAAGCTGTGATATTCTTTAGTTACTGATGGTAAATTGACCTGATTTCTACAAGCTTAGTCTACCTTAGTTATTTTCAGCTAAGCCAGTTTCTCTAAGAAATTTAGAATCATTATCCACGTTAAAATATAATTTCACCAGCATTATGACAGAAACATGAAGGTAGGGATATTACTGTCATGATTCAATGGCTACGAAACATGCCATTTTTAAAGGTCTCCACTGACCCATATTTTACGCCACCATTAACCCCCAAAATTAATACAATAATAAAATTAACACCTGCTCTTTTGATGAACCCACACCATGAGAATCAAGTATTTAATGAACAATGGAAATCATAACCCATTTGACTGGGATTTGATTCTTCAGCAACTATCATTTTGCTAGAGGAAATTATGGTAGAATCTCATTAAAAGTTTATATTGATAGTTTTATTTTAAGCGTATCCAATAGCCACTTAATTGTATTTGCATTTCACAGAAATATTTAGATTAGTTTGTCTCCTTCAAATTCAATTATAAATATATGACTGGTCTATGTGATCAATAAGTATATACTTAATGAATAAAAGGATGAACATGAAGTATTACTTGTAAAGTACAGTTTCCACATATATTGTCTGCTTTTACATCTGTTTTCTTTGAAAAATGAAATTATAGAAAGAGGAAGAGAATCGAAATAATTTTTTGTATAATCTCTATGGTTTTCGAAGCATCTCATTTTTATAGATCTAAACTTAGATTGACTATTACTTTCTTGATGTACATATAAATATTTGAATTCCACATTTTCTTTTCAGTCTTGTGCTTCTGTTCTAGCATCATTTTAAAATGTGGATATATTATGACCAACAACATATGAACTTTTTCTTCCTAGTGTATAAATCATTTCTAAAAGAGAAATCATCAAGCTTCAAAAGTATTGTGCTCAGTATTTGCTTTTAAATTGAAGATGAACAAATAAAGCTCAGTAGAGTGGAAATGAAGCAGACAATTCTTTGGATTGCCTGCAGAGGAATCAAACTGAAATATATAAAGGAAAATCACTGGATATTCTAACTAAAATATGATTTAATATTATAAATGGAATTTATTTTCTCATGCATTTTTATTAAAAGAGAGAATAAAGAGCAGAAATGAAGAACATTGTATACATCTTAGAGGTAAAATCTATAATCAAATGAACATATTAATAGGGTAACATGAACCTAATAGAATTTTAAAACTTGGAGAATGGAGAGTTGCTATATATGTACTTATGATCTATGAATCTTCATACTATATTTGTAGTAAAATAATGTGCTTCAGTAAATTGAAACTTGCTATAGTATTTGCAACATTAATTCACTATTCCCTTGCTTGGAGAAAAATATTCATATGGGAAATGCTAACTTTTTATAGTATTTACCATAGCCAGAACAAATAGATCATGTAATCCCAATTGTGATCTTTTGAGGACTCAAAATGTTTTCGAGAATTATGTGTTATAAAACTGAAGAGGAAAAAATTGCTTAGAATGAAGACAGACTGATATTCTATTTCAATAATCAATAATTCATTATCAGAACTGCATGGAACATGCATCCCTCAGGTTAAATTTTGTGTTTATGCAATTTTCTTACCCCTCAAAGTCCTCAGTTTGCATGGAAAAAGTTTAGTATCTGATGCTATTCCAACCCACTCTGACCCACAAAAATAATTCAATGAATTTTTTTCTGGACAAACCAACTAAACAACCAGCACAACTATTTAATACTTGTACATACAATTATTAGCATTATTTCTTTTTGTGGCATCCAGGAAGTTTAAGATAAATATTGGAAAGTTACACATAAGAAAGATAACTCTTATTATTTAAAATACATTCCTTAGGTTAAATTTCAGGCTTTCATTCATCTATTGAAATATTTATAAGCAAGTCTTTATGCAAGACATGAAGCAGTTTTCATAGCAATCTAATTACAGTTAGAAGAGGAAAAGAGTGCTAAAATAAGGAAATATTTATATTTTATTAATTTAACCTAGAGATTTATAGATGGCTAGAATATTTATATAATTTTTTTAAAAAAAGTTTAACCTTCTTTTATGCAAATTATCAGACATTTAGATATTGCCTGTAATTAAATTAAGAGATATTAAATAGTCACTTACAGGAAAGGTTAATTTCATATTTTCAAATTAAAAATAAATTCAGACTTAGATAAGGAGAGATTTTATTTAAAAATATTTTTATAGGAGGAGAGAAGGGACTATTGTAATGGAGAGAAATGCAACAAGAAAAGTCTAATCCTAAGATCTGCATGTGTTTCAAAGGTTAAGGAAAACAGGTCTACTTTTCTTTTGTAAAGTGAACAAGGTGTGAAAAGGTGTGAAAAGTTTAATGATAGTGGATGATGTGATTGTACAGTAATTCGGAAATTGTTTTTCTTGAAGCCACCCTATTTTAGGGAGAGGAGTTTAAGGAAGGGCTATATGCTGGCTCAGATTGAGTGTGGGCCAAAGTTATGGATCCTGGTAGCAGGAGAGAAGCCTGGCAAAGTCTTGTCAAGTCAAAGCAGCAAGTATTTTGTACAAATTGTTCAGTTTGTACAAAATTCATACACTCATGTAGGAGATAGAAATGGGAATTAGGAATTTCCAATTTTGTTCTTGACATAGAACAAGGGGGGAATGGAGAAGAACTTTTAAGACATTTAGGAAACATATTTTGGGCAGTAAGCTACTTCATAGAACACTGGAGAATAGAGGATATTTTTTCTATTTTAAATTTATTAAGTATTATTTTAAGTTTATTTATTTATTTATTTTCATTGACAAAACAGTATATATCTTTGAGGACAACAGCACAGATACATGTATATAAATATACAGTGAAATGGTTCAATCAAGCTAACTTGCATATGTATTATTTGGTATACTAATAATTTTTTATCAGTACTACTAATTGAAGTTATTGGGAATTTTAAAAAATACAATACTTTATTATCAACCTTATATACTATGTTGTATAGTAGATATCTTGAGCTTATTTATCTAACTGAAATTTTGCATCCTCTCAGTAATATATTTATAACTCCTTATCCCTTTCTTCAGCCCCTGGAAACTAGAGGTTTTTTTTTTTTTTTTTCCTTTCTTTTTCTATGAAACAATATAATAAATTTATATTCTGAAAATTAGATTTACCTCCTAGAGCCCCCCTAATTACCCACCCTTTACCTTTCCCCTTTCCCCCCTCCTTCCCAGTATATCTCTATGAATACCTAAGGTAGTATGTCATTACACCTTGTCAGGGATTAATACATGAGCGTTGACCGCCTTTCTCAATGGTCAGGGTTTAGCTCCAACCGCCAGAGATGAGTGAAGACATTTGACCCTTGATTCTCTGGGCTATGCTGATTTCACTCAGCATGATTTCTTCCATAGCCATCCATTTACTTTCAAAGGTTGCAATATCATTGTTTCTAATTGCTGAGTAGAACTCCATGGTATATATGTACCACATTTTTGGATCCATTCATCTAGTGAGGGGCATCTGGGTTATTTCCATATTTAGCTATTGTAAATTAAGTTGCTATGAAAATAGATTTTGTTGTATCACTGTAATGTGCTGTTTCTAAGTCCCCTGGAAAAATAACTAGGAGAGGAATAGCTGGATCATATGGTGGGCTCATCCCTAGTTTTTTGAGGATTCTCCACACTACTTTCCAGAGGCGTTGTACCAATCTGCAGTTCCACCAACAGTGTGCTAGTGTATTTCTCTCTCCACAACCCCTCATCTATTGTCCAAGAGTATAGGACTAAGGCAAAGATGAACACTGTCAAAAGAATATGCTTGTAAATCTTACACCATTTTATATAAGGGACTCGAGCTTCTCCAGATTTTGGTATTGGTAGGCATTCTCCCCCATCTCTCACAGATACCAATGGATGACTATTATATAAAAAATGATATAATGTCTCCTTTGAGTTTCTGATTTTATTTTATTCAGAATTTTATTTGTTGAACAATAAAACAAGCTTCTAATGAAATAATATAATATATATATATAAATTCTGAAAATTAGATTTACTCCCAAGAGCGCATCCCCCAGTTACCCACCCAGTATCTGATTTTATAATGGAAGTAATACCTTAGCCATAACATCACTATTAGTTGGATGTAAATCTAATAAATTTTCAGATAAAAATGAATTTGCTTGTGAAGATATCTATGTCACATGGAATTTATTCAATTCAACTAATCCACTGATTATTATGTTTTAGTCACCAAAGACAATGATTACTGCAAAACAAAATTATTTTACTAATTTACAAGTTTAGCATTAAAAAAGAGAAAAAATTTATAAACTAATTGGAACATTAATAAATTAGACCATGAAAGTATGAGAGAATATGTATAGGAAATTTAAGGTCAAATGGATCTAAAAATTGAATTAAATGGGTACAATTGTAGGAAACAAAGTTATATAAAGAATTTCAGTTAGATAAAACAGAATCCCTAAAGTCAGAGAATGTGGAGATAGCAGGGACTATTCAATCACTGGAATGCGAAATATCAGAGGAAAAAAAAAACAAGGAAAGAAATAATAGATCATAGAACACAATCTTTACTATATATATAGAGAGAGGGAATGTTGCAAAAAAACAGTCTGCACTACAGGGGGCATTTTCTCAGAGAAGAAAAGTGACAAGTGGGGTAAGAGGGGTAGAGAAGAAATCTTTAACACGTATTTATTAAACAGATACAATGGGGTCAAGTTCAAATTCTGACAGAGTGGCTACAAGTAGAGAAAATTTTAGAGAAGACAGAGGTTGAAATAAAAAAGAGCAAAATATTCCAGAAATCTGAGCGCATTAGTCTGGATTTTCCAGAGAAATGAAGCCAATAGAATGTGTATAGATATAGCATGTGTTTGGGTGTATTTAAAGACATTTATGTATACAATTGGCTTAAGTAATGCAAAGGGTGAGAAGTCCCCAAATCTTTAATCAGCATGCTGGCAGCCAAGCAGAGCCACCTGTGGTTCCATACTAAGTCAGAAGTCTTGAACAACAGGAGAGTCAAAGAGATTATCTCCACTAAGAAGTGATCAGTTACTTAACAAGAAGAGTGGACATTTTTGTGTCCATTAGGCTAAGGAAGACTAATGACTCAGCTCAAGCATTTAGACAGGAGTCATCATCCCCCCCTTAGCCATTTTGTTGTATACAGGACTTTATCCGATTGGATGAGGCCAACAACCATTAGAGAGATTAACTGCTTCAATCAACTACTGAAGGAAACCTTGTCATCCAAAAACAACTTTACTGACACACCTGGAATAATATCTAACCAAGTGTTAGGTGTCTTCCACTCAGTCAAGTTTAGAACATAAAATTAAACATTGTATCAGGCGATTGATAACAATGGTTTGGACTATGTGGTGGTTATTGACTCTCCAATTGGTAAAGAGGGAAAATGATATTGAAATCATGGGGATTCATAAAAATAATCATGAAGAATTCAGAGTGGAAAGAATTAGACCTGTGACAAACTAGTGACGACTTTCGATACTGAAGAGTTGGAAACAGGACAGAATAAAATGAAGATTTACACAGAAGATCTGTCAGGAAAGTTGTTCAAATAAGATTATAAAAGAAAAAATGTTAATGGTATCAAATTCTTGCATAGGTCAAGAAAAATTAAAATTCATATTTGGATTTGACTTCAAGGGAATCATTAGAGACATTATCAGCGAAAGTATTGGTGGCACACACCTGATATCCCAGCTGCTCAGGAGACTGAGGCAGGAGGATCACAAGATCAAGAGGAACCTGAGCAATTGAGCAACACCCTGTCTCAAAATCAAATAAGAAAGGCTGAGGATATAGCTCAGAGGTAGAGCCTCCCTGGGTTCATTAGCTCTTATGAGAAAAAAAAAAGTATTGGGGAAGTGAAAAAGCCAGAATGTGTGTTAATTATCTTGAATTGTGAGAGGATTTGATTTAAAAGAAATCAACAATAAAACAGGAACTGTGAACAAGCTGTTCAAGAAATTTAGCAGTGACCTGCAAATGACAGCATGAGTTTCCATTCACAAAAGTCATGGGACAAAAGGGACAGTTAAATGCTTGGAAACATTCAAGGAAAGAGATTCTAGTTGGACTGCTCTGATTTTTTCAAATGTAATATATCAATGATTATCTGCTTTAAAAATGAAAGTTGTAGAGTTTAAATACATAAATATCCAATTGTTTTAAAAAGTTAGGTTAAATAAATTACCTCCATAATTTCATATTTTGCATTTTTCACTGCTAGACTTTTAACCCAGAAGGTACAGGTGTGATTCCTTAGAGAAAAATATTGATAACATCGTGCTCAGTTTCGTCCTGTGAATGTCATTGCTGCTGATTTTCTATAATCTAAACATATGACCATTATTTAGTTTCACAAGCTTCATGCATTAAGTAATTTTTTTCCCAACATGTTTCCTTGATTTGGAATAATTTCAAGGGCCCTAACCCACCTCTGTCATATTCTTTTGAGTTACTAATGCTTGCTGCTTTTCAGGTCTCGGATTGCATTAATTGGCTTTCAATCCCTACTAAAAAATACCTGAGTCAGGCTAAGCATACAAAGGAAAGACATTTATTTAGCTTACAGTTCTGGAGGTTCAAGCTGTGACAGCAGCATTGGCTCTGTCCCGGAGAGGACTTTCTGGTTTTGGATGTCATCACAATGGTGGGGCACATGTGGGAGCAAGAGACCACATTCCTAAAAAGAAAGCAAGACGGAGATTCAGGGGTCACACTTGCATTTGTGACATTTCTTTATTGCAAGAACTAAAAGGTTCCACAAAAGCTCCCTCAATGACCTCAGGACTTCCCTTACTAGGTCCCATCTCTTAAAGATTCCACATTTTCTTAAAATACCACCACCATAGGGACCAAGCTTCCAACATATGGACCACATCCAGAAAACAGCTAGTGTCAATCATTTACTTTGAGAAGATTTTTATCAACCTTCCTTATGAAAACTTCCTTTAGTAAATGCTATTAAGTGCTTCTGGGAAATTTCTACTTTTTTTTTTTAACTAGGTGCTACTTTGCATAATGTCTGTTTAGCTTACTAGAACATAAACTTTATTAAAACATGGTTGATTCTTTTTCCTCCTTTCAGTGTTGTATCCACAGTACTTACCATCCCCTCACAAAAATCAGATGATGTTTAAGTACATGTAAAATGAGTGAATACACAAAAATCAAGTACACTGTGACTTAGCTAAAAATTGGAAGTGTACATGACAAATGAGCTTACATAATCCATAAAAGTTGTGACCTATAGTAGCCATTGGTATTGCACGTAAAAGATGAAACATGTCATATTGCTACTTTACATGCATTTATGATTTTACAATAATTCAATTCCTTAATAAAAAAAAGAAAAAAAAATGACAACCATGTTTCTAGCATGGACAAGAAAAACTTTTTTAACTTTAGTATTATACCAAGTGTCATAAATTATCTAATGGATACTTGTTTGGAGGATAGCAACTTAAACAAGCTTTGATTTCTTATGAGCTGTTCTAAAACACTTCAGAGTTACTGAAAGGAAAATGAAAGTATCTCAGAGATACTATGACATGTAACCTATAATGCCTAATAATTTGTTTCAAGGGTTTTGAGCAATCTAACATAAGTTGTAGCATAGACAATTTGTGTAGCAAAAACACTTTACTCAGAATGATGGCACTGTGTTTTGTAAACCACTTATGAAAGACAGATTTATAATTATGTATAAAGAAGCATAGACTAACAGATTTTTGGGAAACTTATACCCTCAGTAAGATTTCCTTGAGAGCAGGAACCTCATCAAATGCATCCAAGCAGGTAATCGCATACTCTTTTCTGCAATAATCCTCAGTGATTTATATAGAAGTCAAATGGATAAAATCTCTCCTTGTCAGCAAAGGCCTGTCTTACACGGATCCTGCATTCCTGACTGTGAAACTTCCGTATTTTTATTCCACACTGTTATCCAAGACAGCATTAAAAATGCCTGAAATTTCTCTCATCAGCCCCTACATGTTTGCAGGCCTTTTGACCTTTCTTTTGGTTCTACATCTCCTTGTTCCACGGAGATCATGGTTTTCCGGCTGCGTCTACCAAAAGCACTCTTATCATATTTGGTTTATTTTGCACTTAATAATTTCACTCATGTTAACTTTTATCTGGTTTCCATTTTTATTTCACTATTTTTATGCCAGATTAGCTATTTCTCATAGCTTTATTTTATGAATATTCTTAGTAAATTTCCATTTATAAGAGTACTAAGAAAATAGAAATGAACTAAGAAAAGAGTTCTTTGAATCACAAGTAGACATTTCTTCCATTTTTATCAATTTTTCACTTTTTATTACATGAAACTATTCCTCTACATCAATTTTAAACACACTGGATAACTTTTCAGAAATGCTGATCTTATATGCAGAGCTTAGATTTTGAGAAAAAAATATGGAAATAATTGAGAACCAAATTTGGAAAGTAGGCCAAAAACCAAGGAAGAGATAATAAGCTAACAACTAGTTTGCTAATAATGGGGAGTGTTCCAGTATTTGGTCCATTCAGTAGCTAAGAGGAGTAAATTTTAAAGTCAAGGTATCAACTAAGTCAGTCTTTCATGAAGTAGGGATTGTTATGGGATTTCATGAAGTAGGGATGGTACAAAAAGGAGTCCTGAAAAAGAGAAAGAGAAGGAAATAAAGAAAGGTGGCAACTTTGCTAGATTCCTGCTAAGTGAAAACATGCAATTAAAGAAAATGCAGAGGCAAAAGACGAAGAAAAACATGACTCAGAGCCTTTTTCCAGGTTTCAGAACAAGAGGAAAAAAACAAACAAACAAACAAACCCTGCACTTAACAATTGATAACCACAGATTTTCCTGGATACCTGCTTTGGCCTACTTAACATTATTGATAAATTTATGCCAAGAAACTCTATTAAATGGTTTTATACTGTGAACACCACTTTCATGCCGGATGACATAAAATTCAAAATATTGCTTGAGGAAATAAATGTACTTTGAAACAAAACTGTAAACTCTCCTGACTGATAACATTCCACGGAACAGGAGCTTACATTTCAAAATGACAAAAATACTTTAAAAGACAAATTATGTCAGTAGCAACTGCAAACAGAAGAATTCAACTACCAGAAAAGTTAGATGGTGGAAACCAAACATTAAATCAACGTATTTCAAAACATGGAAAATTGAAAGTTACTATATTCAAATGAGGATATTTAAAAAGTATTGATTCTAAAATTCCAAAAAAAATTCATTGAAAAATAATAATAAAAAACTTATAGGATATGGCAAACAAAATGTCAATGCAGCTAAAAAGAGCACTTATAACCTGGCTGTTGTCATTAAGTTAGTTATCTTTTCTTTTTGTATTTTTAAAGAGAGAGGAAAAGTGAGAGAGGGAGAGAGAGAGAGAAAGAGAGAATTACTTTTATTTAGCTTTTCATGTGGCTTTTGTTTCTCTGACAATTAGTTGTGAATGAGGTGCTGGGGTTCAAACTCATGCCCTCATGTGTGCCAGGCAAGCCACCACTCCAGCCCAAATTAGTTGTATTTAATAAAGAGCAAAAAGATAAGGGGATAGGATCAACAAGAACAATTAGTAGCTCTAAAATATATTATGAGAAAAATCCAATATTCATCTCATCATACTCCTAATAAGTGAAGGCATTAGAGAATGCTGAACAAAGGCAAAAATAAATTTTTGAAAACCAAAAAAGGAATAGAACGATTTAACTGAAATAGATACTCAATAGCATTTACATAAGCCAATAGAAAATTGAATAATTTCTTCCAAGACCCAAGAGAAATTCTGTCAAACTAGAATTCAAAGATCAGCTAACCTGCAATTTAAAATGAAAAACATTTCAAAATGTATATTTAAAATATTCTCATAATGGAGAATATTGCCAACTTTCAACTCTACAATAAATGAATATCTAACATTGAACTGTAGGAGGAATAAAATTAAACCCTGAAGGAAGAGATTTTTTCCCAGAAAGAATGAATGTGCAATGAAAATAAACATGTTGAGGAAATAAAAACTGTCATATACAGCAATAATCATGAGTCATTCAGGGGGAGGGAAAATAGAAGAAAATGGCTTTAAAATACTAGATAATAATTACATGTGGAATTGGAGGGCATGATAGGGGGGAATTATTCCAAGGTGTTTATATTGTCTAGCAGGTGATAGCGCTATTTGTAACTGATCTGTGAAGTCAGGTGTATAAAAACCTAGCATGTAGGGACATCCAAAATAAAAAAGAAACATCCAAAATAAAAAAAGAAGCAGGCATTTGACTTCCAAATATAAAATTGTAAGAATAAGCAATAAAAAGATGGAGAAAACAGAACAAAATGATAATGACACAGTAAACCAATATCTCCAGGGTTGAAATAGAATGGAAGGCAATAGAAAGGTGGAATTATTTGTAAATCGTGAGCTGTTTTTGTCTTACTGGGGTATCCTGCATTTTACAAAGCAAAGTCATCTACATTTTTCTCATTAAATCTTTATGAAACTTTGATTGTATTAAAGAAGTCATTTACCAGGGCTGGAGTGGTGGCTCTTCTGTTATGGCCTTTGCCTCTCATGCCAAGGACATTGGATATTGCAACAAAAGCCACATGAAAAACTAAAACTAAATAAATTGGTTTTCTTTTTTTCTCTCTCTCATTGACCCTCTCTCTCTTAAAAAAAATATTGAAAAAAGAAGTCATTTGTTTATCTTACAGATAAATTACTGAGTCATTCTTGCCAAGTGTCACGGAATTAATTTAACATGTTCTTCCAGAATTTTAACAAAAGTCAGGAATAGGTTTACTCTTTTGTCTTGTGTGAATCTGTCCTTCCTCTTCCCACCCCTTGTTTGAGCAAGAAAGCAGTTGCCTTTCTTTTCATCTTCTAAAATTCTTAATTTAAAAATTGCATTTTTAGTAATTACAAAGGATATGTTAAGAAACATCTGAAATAACTTTCATTTCTTTTAATTACGATGGCATTAGTTGTAAAAATGTGATTCACTGTGATCTCTGCCAATGTGCACATACCATGCATTAGTCATGCGCACACATCCTTCTACCCTTGAGCCCTCCCCATGGCCATCTCTCCCTTCTCTCCCCTAAGCACCCTTCCTATCTCTTAGTAGTTTCTAGTAGTCCTTCTGCTTTCAGGTTGTGTTCTTTTTTGCTTTTACTTTCCACATGGGAGAGAGAACACGTGATTGTAAACTTACCTTTTATCCTGTGCCTGGAACTTTCTTTTTTCTTTTCTTTTTTTTTAAGATGATGTCTTCCAGTACTGTGAAATTTCCTGAAAATGACATGGTTTCGTTCTTCTTTATGGCTGAATATTATTCCATTGTGTACGTATACACTCCGTTCTTGATCCATTCCTCTGTTGATGGACAGACACCTAGGCTGATTCCACATCTTAGCTCTTGTGAATAATGCTGCAACAAACATGAGTATGCAAATTTCTCATTTGTATGCTAGCTTTGTTTCCTTTAAATATATACCCAGGAGTGGGATAAATGGATCATAGCTCTATTTTCAGCTGTTTTGAGGAACTTTGCTGTTGTTACCCTTAGTCATTATACTAATTCACATTTCCACTAAAATATATAGAGATCCTTTTCTCTACATCCATGCCAATATGTTGTTGTTGTTATTACCATTATTCTTATTTTACAGCAACCATTATAATTGATGTGAGAAGGCTATCTCACTGCAGTTTTGATTTACATTTCCCTGATGGCTAATGATATTAAATATTTTTTTCATATAGTTATTCATCATTTGTTGGGTAGCTTTGCACTGCTGTTACCAAAATACCTAATAACAACAACAACAACAAAACTTAGAGTAATGGGAGTTTATTTTGGTTCATGATTTCAGATTTGGTCCATGGAGGGTCAATTCCATTGCTCTGGGACCAAGGTAGGATAGCAATCATGACCGGCAGGGGTGGCAGAGGGAAATTGCTCAGGACAAGGTGTTCGAGAGAGGGGGCAGCGAGAAATGGACTGAAGGGAAAGATGAACGCTGAGAGGGCATGCCTCCAAGGACCCCCGTTCTCTTGCCAACCCACACCTGTCTACAGTTACCACACAGTCTGTCCATTCAAACCAGGACGGACTGATTGGGTTCATAATCTAATCATTTTACCTCTGAACATTGCTGCAGTGTAAGTGCTTTGGGGGTCATCTCACATCCAAAACATAGCAGCACCATTTGCCTTTCTTATTTTGAACAATGTGTATTCAGATCATTTTTTCATTTGTTAAAAAATAGATTATTTTTGCAATTTTAAGTTTTATGTGTTCTTTATATATTCCGGATATTAACTATCTGACTAGCTGGCATGCATTTTCTCCCATTCTGCATGTTGTCCCTTCGTTCTGCTTATAGTATGTTTGCTTTGCTGTAAAATTTTCTGAAGTCCCATAGAGACTTAAAATTTCACTGGTAGTCATTAGAGGTTCTCTTGTATATTTGTTTTCAAATTGTCAGTTTGCAACTTCTCCTTTGAAGTTCAGAAGAAACTGAAATTCAAAAGTCACTTTTCTTACTTAATTTTCACTTTTCTTCCTTGTGCCTTTGGCCCCAAACATAGATATTATTTTTTCTGTCATCTTTTTCTTTGACTATAAGTTAAAACAAACAAGCACTCATAAGACAAAACAAAGCACAATTATTCACTGCCTTTGGAAGTTTTTACCATATTACTTTCAATTTTGGCTCTCCACCCCTTTGGTTTGTTGTGTGTATTTATTTTATGTGTTAGCTTATATATACAATGATTTTTACATTTACTGTGAAAATTTCTTAACTTCTAATAGAAAAGACCTTAGCATTTGACTGAATAACATTATTCAAACAATGATTGAAGAAAGGAATATCTGTACATTACTTATGAAACAGAGAAGCTTAATTTTTTTGAAATGTTCTAAATGTTGGAGACATATTCAAAGAGATGGTATATCAATTTCTGTCAAATGACATTGCTTAGGCTAAAGTCTTGCTTTATCTATAACTAACCACTTCCATAATCTTGAAATTTCCTTAAGTATTTGTGAATCTGTGTTTTTTTGTTATTTTTGGTACAATGGAAATATTAACTTTCCCATTTATATTAAAAATTTGAAACTCAATGCTTTTTGAATTTGTGATAACTACACACACACACACACACACACACACACACATATACACATACGCATACTATGTAAGGATACTCCTGTTAGCAATTTTCCAACTTCTAAAACCATGTTCATAATTAACATTTTATTAAGTAATTACGTTCAAAGCAGTTAGTGCCCTCTATATTTTACATGCATTGAATAATTTTATCCTCACAAGGATCCTGTGATCTCAAGATTTTAATATTACAGTTTATAGAAGAAAAAATTCGAAAAATACTGTGTGCCATGTAAGTGATAGGCTAGGTGTTGCAGAGGAACAGATGATTCCTTGATTATACTAACCTACTGCCCCTCAAATCGTCTCTCCCTCTTGGCCTGGTGTATGATAAGCTCTATTCCATATGGCCTCTCAGGGGTCCTGGCTGATAGAAGCTCCAGTCTCTTGTGGCTGCAGCTTCTGGAACACAGTGGTCTCAGATTGCACAGCATGCTGACATTTGAAAATGGGTCTGCTGTCCAAAGCCATCAGCCAGAACAAAACCACTTGTAATGTCACAGTCTCTTTCAACACAGAGAATTTGCTGAATTGGGAAGTGAGCACCACTATGTCTGCTCCAGGTAAGAAGATTCAGAATTGGGACCCTAACTGTCTGGTTCTTGAGTCCTCTTAGCTGTACTGTTGAACTCATTCCTAAAATAATTTTGCTCATGTAATTGTGTGTGTTTGAATGCGTGCATACCCACATGATGATTGCCAAAATACATTTTTCTCTTCTTCCTGATTGCACAAGTAGGGCCTGCGATCTCAATGGTGAAGTGTGAGAAGAGACATGTGCCACTTCTGGGCCAAAGCTGACATAAGGTGAGGATCTCCTTCAGGCTTTCTTTTGGCTTCTGAGTACTGGGTACACCTTATGATGAAGCCCTCCAGCAGGGCACAGTAATATAGTACATGCACTAGTGTTCCTGGGCTCTAGGACAGTTCCCTGCAGACTGGGGACGCCTAATTTGAACTCCATGTTATCACGATTTTCACCCAATACACTTTGGTGTTTTCCATTTGATATTTATCTCTTATGTTAAACTTTTATGCTATTATGTTTACTCATATTCTAACAATCATTATTTGTTTATTTTTTGGTAGTAGGGCCTGAACCCAGGGGCACTTAACCACTGAGCCACATTCCCAACCGTTTTGATTTTTATTTTGAATCAAGGTCTCACTAAATTGCTTAAGGCTTTGCTAAATTGTTAAGGCTGGCCTTGTACTTGCAATCTTCCTGCGCCAGACTTCTGAACAGCTGGGATTACAGGTGTGCACCACCATGCTTGGCTACAGTCATTATTTATATCTAGAGACATATACCATACTATTATTATCCTTGTGAATATTAGGGAGTTTTAATTACTGTATTTTTACCAAGTATCTTTTGATACAATTATGTTGCCTTTGTGTGTACCTTATTTTACAGTTCTTCTTCTGGGAAATGTATGTTCTACCCTACATCTTGCCTTATCGTTCTCATGAATAGAACGTATATTGCCATGCCTAAAAAGCGAGTTATCGTTATTCCATAGAGCTTGCAGCAGGTCTTGGAGTGTAAAACCATCATTGGCTGTAATGTATCCAGCCATCGGTTCTTCTCCTTTACTTCCTTTGCTTTTTCAAATTAGATCTGAGTAGAAGAAAAGACAAAAGCTCAACTTGAGCCCTCTGCTATTTCATTGTTGTTTCTAGATTGAATAAAACAATTCTATTTCCTAGACAAAATACACCCCTTAAATAAAATTTTATTTGATTATTCTTTTTTTATTCAGAAATTTATTTGTTGAACAATCAAACAAGCTTCTAATGAAATAATATAATATATATATATATTCTGAAAATTAGGTTTATCCCCAAGAGCCCCCCTTAATTACCCACCCTTATCCCTCCCCACCCCCCGCCTTCCTTGCTTCCCAATACATCTCTACAAATGTCTTAGGTTGTATGACATCACACCTTATCTGGATTTAAAACATGATACTATACCTCCTTTCCCAATGGCCAGGGTCTAGTTCCAGCCTCCACAGAAGAGTGAAGACATTCGACCCTTAGTTCTCTGGGTTATGCTGATTTTACTCAGCATAATTTCTTCCATAGCCATCCATTTACCTTCAAAGGCTGCAATATCATTGTTTCTAATTGCTGAGTAAAAGCCGGGACAAAAAAACAAACAAAACAAAACAAAAACATCTCTTTTTCACCACTTGTTTCTCCCAAGTCTCTGGTCCTCAAATCCACTGAGCAAATTAGGACTGGGGTTTCAGGATGCTAGTCTCCCAAACGTACCTCAAAATACTGGAAATGAACTGGGGATTTTCCATGTAGTCTCGGAGCCACTGGGGAAGCCATCTCTCTTCAGATCCCTATCATCTTATTTGATTATTCTTAAATAAATACTTCTTAATCATTCTAAAAGAATCTTCATTTGAAGAACATTAGCTATGACCTCTTTTATTATTTTGCAGGAATTTTTCTTCTTAGAAAAATGGTACAGGCATTATCAAGTAGAAAGTATCCATAATTCAATTCATTATGTAATTTTGTTTCCTTTTTTATTGAGCTTTCATTAAATTAAGTAAAATGAAAATACTCAGAAACTTGGTCCACAGAACCAGCTGGTTGGGGAGGGGGAACTTGACAGGGAGATATCTAGAGGCTCTTCCACAGGTGGCACACACGGTCACCATTACCCTTAATCAACCACATCAGTGGGAGAAGAACATTCTCGAAATGGCTGAACAGATCTAGCTTATGAAGAATATTTTCTGAAATAAACTTGCCAAACTAAACCATTTTCCCCTCTATGAAGTCAATTTTTATATTCATCCACACCATCTGTTCCTTGTGAAAATGGAAAATTAGCTTCATGTTGACCTGGCATCAGTTACTTCCATTATCTCCAATTGGTTCATTAAATGATGCTGGAATGTCCTCAACTCAAGTATATCACTAGTATTTTATTTATTAATGAAAAATTAATATAATCATCCTTGTGTGCTTTATCACATCATGTCTCTCTTCAATATTTTAGGAGATTAACTTACTCAATTTTATGTTCTTATGTAATATTTGTTCTATTGTTGATATTATATATATTATTCCTTGCTTCCTGGGAACTATGGACTCAATTTCCCACAATCCATACTCAATGAAACCCAATACAGTTTTTTTAGATTTGAGTAAAGTAATGGTCTAATTGTAAAGTACTATATTTTAAACTCTTTGCATTTGAAAATGGTTCATAATTTTTTTCCATAAAATTAACTTAGCAAAAGCTACCCAGGGAACATAACAGATTGTAACAGAATATCTAACATTTGTGAATGAATTACATTAATTTAATTTTATTTTTTTCAGTTGCATCTGATCTCTTAAAGCCAAGATTTTTAACCACCAGTCACATTGCAATGGGGAAATTTGTAACCGAAATATGATATAAACATACATATATCCGTGAACATATAAATAACACATTGAATGTACAGAGGGATTACTTGCACTTGAATAGGAATTCCTAGTAAATTACTTTCAATGAACTTTTAAGAATGTATGCAAAATTATTTATTTCAGAAGTAATATATTCATACTACTCATTGAATTTCAATGAGTGTTAAATATGTGACAATTTAAACTATATTGCTAAACCACATGAGGATAGTGATGGAAACACACACTTGGTCAGTATTGAAATAGTCACGTCCTGAGAGTGAAAAAAAATGTTGCTTATGTGAAAAGTATAGTGTGGGAGGGAATTCACACCAGATCCATTTGTGACTATGAGATTCATTCTGACAGGTGATGTTTAGTCAGCAAGTACAGAAGACGGAGACCTAGGTAGGCAGTGTCCCTGTGTGTCTAACACAATAGTCATCAAAGCTTTGGGAATAAGCAACATGACCCAAAAGGAGCAGGGCTTGATGGCAAGAGGTCTGCCCGAGCTCCTGTATATCCAGGTACATGGCTTGTCAGGTAAATAGCAGGAGTGCCCCATGGAGGTGGAAGGCTACTAAAGCTCTGTCCATCAGGCCTGAGAGACAGGGGGATTACAGATCAGGAGCCTAGGCTGTCAGAACAACCACACTAAGATTGTAACAGGGTGGGAGTGGGAAAATTGCACTGCCACTTGGAGAATGGCATTCTCAGAAAGGAGAATGTCCTTCTTCTAAGTCATTCCATCTGTAATGATTGATTCCTGGTTTCATTTCATATCTTTTGAGAGTTTTATTTCTTCCTGCCCAGTCTATCAAGTGTCTGCAGTCCCTTGATTTTATTTCCTAATCACAAAAGTAACACATCCTCAATTTAGAAAACTTAAAATGATTCAGAACAGCATAAATGAGTTCCATTATTTTTAAGCAATGACTATTTCCAGAACAAAAACACATCTCTCTTTTAAGAGTTTATTTGTACCCGCTCTTTGGTTCTCTGTTTATGCTTCAGCTACATAAATTTGACATGAGTGAGTCTTTCTATTTGTTTGGTTTGATGTGTGTGTCAATTCCGGTTCCTATAGCATGTGGTTTGAAGAATATTCCCATCTTCTCTTAATTGGGCTTTTCTTCCTTCCAGATAATGTATTTTATAGATTATTGGAAAAGTGGTGGTTTCTAAATATCAGTATATTAAACATGTATTTTGGTGAGCACTTGCTTTTATGCTACAAGCTACTTATTACATTGTTATTAGATGAAATGTCTTGATGAAATAGTAGATGAAATGATCTACTATTTGTACTTCTTTGATGAGCTGACATTCAATATGTCAATTGCCTTTATGGAAATGAATCCATATGCACAAAGAAAATTGCCAGACAGTCCACTTCTAGTTGCTTCTCACAGGCATGACAACCTACTCTCCCTTGAATTTGTAGGCATGCTGATGAGTCTCAGATTCTATTACCACACAGTTAAAGGTCTGCTATAACAGAAATGAGGATGTGAACATTGTGCATCATTCCAGACTGTACCTAAACCATGGTTGGTAACAATCTGCATTAATTTCCTATTGCTACTTAATTCATTACTACACATGAAGTAGCTTGAATCCACACTGACTTACACCTTTATAGTTGTGGAAGTCTAAAGTCTACAATCAACTTGTTGGCAGAGTTGTGTTCCATCTGGAAATTTTCGAGAAGACATTCCCTTGTCTCTTCCAGTTACCAGATGTCACCTACAATTCTCACCTTCTGGCCCTTTCTCCATCTTCATAGTACATTATTTCAGCTTCTTCCACGGTCATGACATCTTTTTGTAGTCTGTCTAATAGCTCGACCACTGGCTTTATATAAGGACCCTATCATTACATTGGACTCATATGGATGATCAAGAATGATATTCCTGGGGCTGGAGTGGTGGCTCAGAGGTTACGGTGCTTACCTGGCATTCACGAGGACAAGGGTTCAAACCCCAGAACCATGTACACAATGAACGAAAGCTGCATGAAAAACAAAACAAAACAAAAAAAAGGAATGATATTCTTACTTTGACCCTTAACTAAATAAATCATATCTATAAAGTTCTTTTGGATATAAGGTTATCTGTTCACAGATTTCACTGATTTTTATGGGGACATCTTTGGATATTTTAGTCATTTTATTACAACATAAAAGGTGCAATTTTATTACCATTTCTATTTATTTTTTTTATTTATTCATTCATTTATTTATTTTTTGGTACTCTGGGTTGAACCCAGCAGCATTTAACCACTAAGCCACATCCTTAACTCTTTTTATTTTTATTTTGAAGCGGGGTCTGTTGCCAAGTTGCTCAGGGCCTCTGTAAATTGCTGAGGTTGGCTTTGAACTTGCAAATCTCCTGCCTCAGCCTCCTGAACTGGTGGGATTATAGAAGTGTGACAGCATGCCTGGCTTCACCAGGTCTCTTTTAAACATTAATTTATGTATATAAAATGGAACCGGGCATAAGGGCACATGCCTATATGCTAGCAACTCAGGAGGCTGAGATGGAAGATTCACAAGTTCAAAGACAGCCTCAGCAATTTAGCAAGGCCCTGAGCAAATTAATAAGTCCCTGTCTCAAAATTAAAAATAAGGGCTGCGGAAGTGGCATAGTGGTTAATCACCTCTGGATTTAATCACTGGTACCAAAATAAAATAAAATAGAATAAAGCTCAAACTTAAAAGTAACATTAACAAAACTTCAATATTTCCATCATTTTAATTGTTCTTTGACTTTAAGGCTGTTTGAAAAATATTTATAGTCCAAATCATAATAACTGAAGTCACCCATATTAGAGAGCTAATAAATTCTGCAGTTTTTGAAGATAAAATAATCTTCGTAGGGATAAATAAATCTTGGAGAGAAACAAAAGTAAATAATAAGTGTCACTATTAAATGGTCACTGAATGTAAAAAAAGGTGAATTTATTTTTGTTTTGGTCACTATAATAAGAAGCATTTCAACATTTCAATCACAAAAATAATAATCACAAATAAACTGAAAATCTGTCCTAAATCCCATAGAAATGAGTTGATGGAAGATCATATGAAGAAACATAAAAAGAGATTCAGAAGATATTTAAGTGTCCAAAGCAATAAAACTTAATTCCTATAAGAATTGGAAGTAGGGGAAATGAGAAATAGAGGACAATTTCTAGACAATGCTATTAATCAGAAGGAGGGGTTTAAGATGGAAAGCAATTTAGCAGCCATACGTTGGTGTTTTCTGTTTTGATGTTGGTTGAATTGCTTAGGTAACCTGCCAGCTGATATACGTTCCCACCGAGCATCCAGCTCGCCTCCTTGGAGCCACCACCTCCCTTCAGAAGCTGGAAAAGCTAAAACAGCTTTTCTAAAAATTACTGTTTCTACTATTTCAATATAAATTAGACACCTCTGCTTCGATGCTCTTATCCGTGTGCAGTGCAGATGTGAACTGGGTGGGGAGTTGATTACTTAGCTTTTTCACTGCTGTGACCAAAAGACCTGACAAGAACAGTTAGAGGACTAAATATTTATTTGGGGGCTCACAGTTTCATGGGTCTCAGTCCCTAGAAGGTCAGCTTCATTCCTTGGGATTTGTGGTGAGGCAAATCATCATGGTGGAAGAGAATGGTAGAGAAAAGCAGCTAGGAAAATGGCCCCAGAAAGCAGAAAGACTTCTCTCACCAGGGACAAATATATATACTAAAGGCACACCACCAATGAGACCTCCTGCAACCACACCTACCTGCCTACAGTCTCCATTCAATTAATCCCTATCAGTGGATTAACATACTTATTGGGTTAAAGCTCTCATAACCCATTCATTTCACCTCTAAACTTTCTGGGTTTGTCTCACATATGAGCTTTTGGGCAAAACCACATATGTAAACCATAGCAGGAGTTTTCTTTTAACTAATTGACACTTCCTCTATCAAACTCAGTTCTGAAGACTTTGGATTTTTCTACAGCTATCCAGTCCCTAGATTCCTTGTGGGTACAAGTGGTGTCCAGTAGAGCTCAGTGTTCCCAACTATTCCTACTGTGGCTTCTACAATCTTGGCCTTGAGTTTACCTCTCCAGTCCTTCCACAAATTTGAAAAGCATTGAACACCATTGGACTCCATTCTGTTTTAATACTTAGAATGGTGTTAATTTCTAGAACTGGTCCCTCAGTGCTGAAATTTGGATAACACATATTGAAGAAGACACATTATTAGGACATCATTGGTGTACAGGGGTTGGTGATGGATGTGGTTTTGAAGAAGATCATCCAGGATGTACTGTAGGCAGAACATGACTATCAGAAGACAACATGGGAAGAGAAGCCTGTCAGGAAGCCAGGAGTGAAACAGAATGTATAATACCATATGAAAGAAATTTTAAGTATTTTTTATTCTTGTTCTTAATTTTATTGAGCAGGTGTGTTGTTGTACAATCATAAATGCATATGTAATAACAATATGATATGCCCTTTATCCTAATCTAGAATCATCC
Source organism: Aplodontia rufa (assembly GCA_004027875.1). Lineage (NCBI taxonomy): Eukaryota > Metazoa > Chordata > Mammalia > Rodentia > Aplodontiidae > Aplodontia > Aplodontia rufa. The sequence continues at coordinate 6,265 of PVKS010011946.1, read as the reverse complement.
TCACATCACCCACACACCAGTCTCTTGCCTCTTCCATATTTCCCTCATAACAGATATAGATGTCTCTCTCTGAATATATAAATGCCATATTCTCTATATATGTCATATTCTATATCACACACACATATGTGTGTGTGTGTGTGTGTGTGTGTGCATTTTCCAGATTTAAATGATTGCATAAGTATTATTTGGCTTATCAGGGGAGTAAAGAGTAAATTACATTGTTGATTCCACCCAAGATCCCTCCCCATAATCCCTGCCTCTATCTTCCCTCCTGCCTCTTCTCCCACATTCATGTATCTACAGTTCCCTTAGATTATGTGTTGCTTCAACTTTGGTAAGTCTAGTACCTGAGCTTGACCTTTCACCCAAACCTGGGTTTTGCTCTAGCCTCCACAAATGAAGGAAAACATTTGACCCTTGAATCTCTGGGTTTGGCTAATTTTGTTCAGCTAATTTCTTCCATTGCCTTTTACCTTCAAATGCCATAATATTGTTGCTTCTAATTTCTAAGTAGAACTCCATATATACATGCCACTGCTTTTGAACCTGTTCATCCATTGAGGGACACCTGGGTTGATTCCATAATTTAGCTATTATAAATTGAGCTTCTATGAACACTGATTTTGCTGTGTCACTATAGTGTGCTGATTCCAGCTCTTCTGGGAAAATACCCAGAAGAAGGAGAGCTGGGTCATATGGTGGAGCCATCCCTAAGTTTTTGAAGAGTCTCCATCCATACTGCTTTTCAGAGTGGATGCACAAAGTCTCCAGTACCATGAACAATGGGCTAGTGCTCCTATCTCCCCACAACCCCTCAGCGTCTGTTATTGTTTTTATTCTTCATCTTTGCCAATCTGACTGGACTGAGGGCCAATCTTAATGTAGTTTTGATTTGCATTTTGCTAATTAATAGTGATTTAGATCACTTTCTCGTGTATTTATTGACTTGTTGGATTTCCTCTGGTGAGAAGTTTCTGGCCCATTTATCGACTGGATTGTTTGTGTTTTTGATGTTATGTTTTTTTATTTCTTTGTAAATTTTGGATATTAGTCTCCTGTTGGATGAATCATAGGTCATGATTGTCTCCCATTCTGTGGGTTCTCTTTTGACAGTTTTGACCAGTTCCTTGGCATCCCACTCTTGATTCTTTTTTTTTTTCTTTTTGAAAAACCATACAAGTTTTTAACAAAATAATATAAAATGTATATAGTTTCTGGATACTAGATTTACCCCCCAAGGAATGCCCCCCCAGTTACTCACCCATATCTCTCCCTTCCCTTACCCACAATATCTCTAAAAAAGTATTAGGCTGTATAACATTACACCTTGTCTGGATTTAACACATGATAAAGGACCACCTTTCTCAATGACCAGGTTCTAGTTCCAGTCTCCACAGATGAGTGGAGACATTCCACCTTGGTTCTCTGGGTTAAGCTGATTTTACTAAGCATAATTTCTTCCATAGCCATTCACTTACCTTTAAAGGCTGCAATATCATTGTTTCTGATTGCTGTGTAAAATTCCATGGTATAAATGTACCACAGTTTTTGGATCCATTCATCCAGTGAGGGACATCTGGGTTGTTTCCATAGTCTAGCAATAGTAAATTGAGCTGCTATGAACATCGATATTGCTGTGTCACTATAATGTGCTGTTTCTAAATCCCCTGGAAAGACACCCAGGAGTGGAATAGCAGGGTCGAATAGTGGGCTCATCCCTAGTTTTTTGGGGATTCTCCACACTGCTTTCCAGAGGGGCTGTACCAGTCTGCAGCTACAACAACAGTGTGTTAGTGTGCCTATCTCTCCACAGCCCCTCCAGCATCTATTATTGTTTATTTTCTTCATTTTTGCCATTCTGACTGGCATAAGATGATATCTTAGTGTAGTTTTCATTTTCATTTCTCTGATTACTAGTGACTTAGAGCACTTTCTCATGTATTCATTGGCTTGATCAATGTCCTCTGTTGAGAAGTTTCTATTTAGTTCTTTGGTCCATTTATTAATGGGTCTGTTAGTGTTTTTGTAGTTGGGATTTTTGAGGATTTTGTAGATTCTGGATATGAGACCTCTGTCAGAGTAATCATAGCCCATGATTCTCTCCATTTCCGTAAGAAACCTCTTGACTCTTTTGATTGTTTCCTTGGCAGTACAAATGCTTTTTAGCTTTATGTCATCCTATTCACTGATTTTTTACTTTACTTCCTTCACTTTTGGAGACATGTTGAGAAAGTCTTTGCCTATTCCAAAATGCTGAAGTGTTGGACCCAAGTTGTCTTCTTTCAGTTGCAACGTAGCTGGTTTAAATTAGAGCCACTCTTGATTCTTGACTTTAATTCTTTCCCTTTGGAAATCTTGTTGAGAAAGTCATTGCCTAGTCCCATATACTAAAGTGTTGGTCCTAATTTTTCTTTCATTGGTTGTTTAGTAGCTGGTTTAATTCCTAGTTCCTTGATCCATTTTGATTTGGTTTCGGTGCAAGGTGAGATATGTGGTTCTAATTTCAACTTTCTGCAAAAGTTGTCCAGTTTATCTAGCCTCATTTGTTGAATAGGCTGTTGTTCCTCCAAGTTATATTTTGACCCCCTTTGTCAAATATCAGATGTTTAAAGATTCATGGGCTTGTCTCAGAGTCTTCTATTCTATTTCATTGGTCTTCATGCTGATTTTGATACCCATACCATGCTGTTTTTGTTACTACAATCTATAGTGAAATTGTAAATCTGGCTTTGAGAAACCTCCTTTTCCATCTTTCAAATCTTTTTTAACACTTCCTTTCCGTTGCTTTATTAATTTTCCTCTTCATTGTCTTATTGTGTTTTTCAAGCAAAATCATTATTTCTTGACATTGTCACCGAACTTCAGGCTTCACATGCCTATGTTGGAACCAATGGTAAAAATTCAAGCACTATATTCTATAATCAAGTAATTGTTCTTTTATTCATTGTTGTCTATCATTTTTTATCAAATCTAATGTCAAAGCTTTTCCTGAATTTTAGATTTCTCTATTCCTGATTTTAGAAAACTGAAAAAATACAAGTAAATAGGCAGAATCGAGCTCATCCATTTCTCTACAGATACACATATTACCTAATACTGTAGATTCATATTTTTAGTTGTGCCAAACATGCATGAACACACAACACATTGTTATTCTTTCATCTTTACTTCTGAGAATAATGTATTCATTATTTCCATTATTTAACATGTCTGTCTCCATTGATCCAAGATTCATTAATTCACCATAGAAACTACTTGCCAGACAATAAATTATGGGCTATAATATAATAATCAAGTAAACGTAGAGTTCCTGGTACCATACCTCCCAGAACTTGTAGAAAGTATACCAATAATGAAAAGCAGCTGATGAAGGAGAGTGTTAAGATTCTCTCTTTTTGTAAGGTTGTCAGGGAAAACCCATTTGGATAAACATTTATGTAGAGACCTGAAAGAAATTTGTTTCTTTCCTGCTGGTACCTTTATATTGCTTTCCGTTCACTTTTAATATATTTAAGATACACATTTATTTCTCATGTGCATTATAACTATCTTGCTCTGCTTCACATTTTCACATTTTTACCTTATATTTTGGCTTACGGTATATTTGATATCTATCTAGGTATCTACATTGTGTTTCTACTATATAGCTTAATTTTCAAACATTCTTTGGTGGCTTCTGAACCTTGAGTAATTGCTAAAAATAATTTTCCAATCAATATTTAAAAATAATATTTTATTTATTATCTTTACTATTTATTATTTTTTATGCTTAATGCATGGATACATTTGAAATTTATCTCGACACAAATTGTGAAATACTGATAAATAGAGCTCTGTTTCTCCAGTGTAAGCTATATGATAGCTTAACTGTATAAGCCTTATGGTAAAACCAATAAGATAAGTTTACCAATAATTTGCTTTAATCAATAACAAATAAAAGACCTTTCCCATGACATATTTTTTTGTCATTGCTAATTTTTTATCCTAACAGAGGTCTCATGAACTTTAAAGGTATACTAATGCCCAGACAACACAGTGTGAACAATTCATCGCGTGTTTCTTTTAAGTAACATTTACGCATCAAACTTTTGTTCTGTTTCAGTAAGTCATTCTAACATATGCTGGTTAAATTCTGTCTTCTTGTTACAGCCTAAATCTGTTTTCATTCAGGTTTGTTGCTTTATGCCTTTAAACTAAAAAAGGATATTTAAAATCTTGAGAGAAATGATTCACACTCTCTTTGGCAGCTAAAGTTATAATCTTTGCCTTTTGCTCACTCTTTGGAATTTGATGAACTAAAAGATTAAGACAGCCATACCACATGTATAAACCAAATGCTTTTAGTTCTCATCCTGACAACACAATTGCTTGTGGCTTCACAGAGAAGTCATTCTTTGCTGTTGTTAAAACTGTTTTCATAGACTAAAAGTGATGGGAACCTGTCAAGAACTTTTTTCTTCTTTTACTTTTTATGTGATGTTGAACTGGGTTTTCCTGTTGATGAAAATGAGAAAGGTCAATTCTCAGTGACAGATGTAAAACCAAAAGCAGGTATAACTTGCCTCCTGGCTGCTCTGAGTGTCTCCTTGCTGAGTCCTTAAAACACAACAATGTTTGGAAACGTCAAGGAAAGTTAATCTTGAGTCAAGGAGATATTGTGACATGTATCGATCCATCTATGATAAATCTTTCCAAAAAGGGAGAGAATTATAGGGTAGTTTGTTTTTTATTGTATGAAAATTACTTCTAAGCTTTACTGAATACTCACATTAAAAAGAGCATTGTGATAGACTCTCTTGAGAACACAGAAAACAGAAGTAATGGTGGGGCTAAGAATTAATAGACAGATTCTTTAGTCCATAAACTTCATCACTAAATAATCACAGCATGTCTATCTCATAAGCATTACCAGGTTATAGGCATAAGAGACAAATTCCAAATAATTTATGTCTGTTTCCAAAGATTGCTACCTGGAGTGGGAGAAAAACTAAGGTTATAAATCAGGACTTTTTTAATTATAGGAACTTGTCTCATCAAAATAGGTTGAAAAGTAATGGAATTGTAATGTCTGGCAAGAGGGTTAAAATACAAATTTTAATCTACTGAGGGTGGGCAGATGCTTAACCAGTTTAGGCTGATGGAATGTGCTTCAAAGAGCTTTTATGAGGCATGATATTCAAGCCTATATGACAAAAATTGGGGCCTAAACATAAAATCAAATTTAGCTGGTTTTGCTATTATGATGTTCTTGTCCATGGAGTTATTATTTCAACAGGAAACCATTCCTGTCTTTAGGGATCTTAAAATTTAGGATTGGAACAAATTTTCTAATACACATACACAATGGGATATGACAGCCTGTTACGACAAGAACAGATAATAAAGAGAGAAGAAGGGAAAATTCCACAGAGGCCAAGAGATGCATCAGCTCTATTTTGATAATGGGCCATAAAACTCTTCAGGAATGAAAGAGCCTTGAGATAAGTATTGTGAGACTGAAAAAGAAAAAGTCAATGAGTTTTGATGATGCAATGGAGGAAAACATCAGCTGTGGGAGAGAACCGTAGGATGGACATAACATTTCTAAGGACATTAAGGAAGTGAATCTCAATTGGAATGCATAATTATTTCACTGGCATTTGTAAACTAATCAAAGAAAGACAAGTTTGGAAATACTGTGACACAGGATCTCCTGTGCTAGCTCGGACTGGGACAGATTAGTGGTATCATCGATAACTTTACATGCTAAATGAAGCAGAATTTAGCATGAAGAATCATTTACTGAATTGATTCTTTTGAGATTTATACTCTGTATTTTTTTAAATTTAAATTTTTATTTTTGAATAACCATACAAACTTTTAACAAAACAATATAAAATTTGTATCCTTTCTGGATATTAGATTTACCCCCCTGAGGACCCCCCCCCAATTTCCCATCAGTATCCTTCCCTTCCCTTTCCCACAATATCTCTAAAAAAGTATTAGGCTCTATAACATTACACGTTATCTGGATTTAAACATGATAATAGACCAACTTTCTGAATGGCCAGAGTCTAGTTCCAACCTCCACAGATGAGTGGAGACATTTGACCCTTGGTTCTCTGGGTTAAGCTGATTTTACTAAGCATAATTTCTTCCATAGCCATCCATTTACCTTCAAAGGCTGCAATATCATTGTTTCTAATTGCTGTGTAAAATTCCATGGTATAAATGTACCACAGTTTTTGGATCCATTCATCCAGTGAGGGACATCTGGGTTGTT